>JASPKZ010007171.1:0-172500 GCA_030220185.1 Diploptera punctata
TATTTATTACTGCGGACATGATAGGATAATTAATAAGAGAAGATTCCAAGAGAGTATTTAATACTGCGGACATGCTAGGATATAAATTACTAAGAGATTCCAAGAGAGTATTTAATTACTGCGGACATGATAGGATAAATTACTAAGAGATTCCAAGAGAGTATTTAATTACTGCGGACAATGGATAGGATAAATTACTAAGAGATTCCAAGAGAGTATTTAATTACTGCGGACAATGGTAGGATAAATTACTAAGAGATTTCCAAGAGAGTATTTAATTACTGCGGACAAGTGGTAGGATAAAATTACTAAGAGATTCCAAGAGAGTATTTAATTACTGCGGACAATGGATAGGATAAATTACTAAGAGATTCCAAGAGAGTATTTAATTACTGCGGACAATGATAGGATAAATTACTAAGAGATTCCAAGAGAGTATTTAATTACTGCGGACAATGGTAGGATAAATTACTAAGAGATTCCAAGAGAGTATTTAATTACTGCGGACAATGGTAGGATAAATTACTAAGAGATTCCAAGAGAGTATTTAATTACTGCGGACAATGGTAGGATAAATACTAAGAGATTCCAAGAGAGTATTTAATTACTGCGGACAATGGTAGGATAAATTACTAAGAGATTCCAAGAGAGTATTTAATTACTGCGGACAATGATAGGATAAATTACTAAGAGATTCCAAGAGAGTATTTAATTACTGCGGACAATGGTAGGATAAATTACTAAGAGATTCCAAGAGAGTATTTAATTACTGCGGACAATGGTAGGATAAATACTAAGAGATTCCAAGAGAGTATTTAATTACTGCGGACAATGATAGGATAAATTACTAAGAGATTCCAAGAGAGTATTTAATTACTGCGGACAATGGTAGGATAAATTACTAAGAGATTCCAAGAGAGTATTTAATTACTGCGGACAATGGTAGGATAAATTACCTAAGAGATTCCAAGAGAGTTTAAATTACTGCGGACAATGATAGGATAAATTACTAAGAGATTCCAAGAGAGTATTTAATTACTGCGGACAATGGTAGGATAAATTACTAAGAGATTCCAAGAGAGTATTTAATTACTGCGGACAATGGTAGAGATAAATTACTAAGAGATTCCAAGAGAGTATTTAATTACTGCGGACAATGATAGGATAAATTATAAGAGATTCCAAGAGAGGTATTAATTACTGCGGACAATGGTAGGATAAATTACTAAGAGATTCCAGAGAGTATTTAATTACTGCGGACAATGATAGGATAAATTACTAAGAGATTCCAAGAGAGTATTTAATTACTGCGGACAATGATAGGATAAATTACTAAGAGATTCCAAGAGAGTATTTAATTACTGCGGACAATGGTAGGATAAATTACTAAGAGATTCCAAGAGAGTATTTAATTACTGCGGACAATGGTAGGATAAATTACTAAGAGATTCCAAGAGAGTATTTAATTACTGCGGACAATGGTAGGATAAATTACTAAGAGATTCCAAGAGAGTATTTAATTACTGCGGACAATGATAGGATAAATTACTAAGAGATTCCAAGAGAGTATTTAATTACTGCGGACAATGATAGGATAAATTACTAAGAGATTCCAAGAGAGTATTTAATTACTGCGGACAATGGTAGGATAAATTACTAAGAGATTCCAAGAGAGTATTTAATTACTGCGGACAATGGTAGGATAAATTACTAAGAGATTCCAAGAGAGTTATTTAATTACTGCGGACAATGATAGGATAAATTACTAAGAGATTCCAAGAGAGTATTTAATTACTGCGGACAATGGTTAGGATAAATTACTAAGAGATTCCAAGAGAGTATTTAATTACTGCGGACAATGATAGGATTAAATTACTAAGAGATTCCAAGAGAGTATTTAATTACTGCGGACAATGGTAGGATAAATTACTAAGAGATTCCAAGAGAGTATTTAATTACTGCGGACAATGATAGGATAAATTACTAAGAGATTCCAAGAGAGTATTTAATTACTGCGGACAATGGTAGGATAAATTACTAAGAGATTCCAAGAGAGTATTTAATTACTGCGGACAATGGTAGGATAAATTACTAAGAGATTCCAAGAGAGTATTTAATTACTGCGGACAATGGTAGGATAAATTACTAAGAGATTCCAAGAGAGTATTTAATTACTGCGGACAATGATAGGATAAATTACTAAGAGATTCCAAGAGAGTATTTAATTACTGCGGACAATGATAGGATAAATTACTAAGAGATTCCAAGAGAGTATTTAATTACTGCGGACAATGATAGGATAAATTACTAAGAGATTCCAAGAAGAGTATTTAATTACTGCGGACAATGGTAGGATAAATTACTAAGAGATTCCAAAGAGAGTATTTAATTACTGCGGACAATGGTAGGATAAATTACTAAGAGATTCCAAGAGAGTATTTAATTACTGCGGACAATGATAGGATAAATTACTAAGAGATTCCAAGAGAGTATTTAATTACTGCGGACAATGGTAGGATAAATTACTAAGAGATTCCAAGAGAGTATTTAATTACTGCGGACAAGGATAGGATAAATTACTAAGAGATTCCAAGAGAGTAGTTTAATTACTGCGGACATGAGTAGGATAAATACTAAGAGATTCCAAGAGAGTATTTAATTACTGCGGACAATGGTAGGATAAATTACTAAGAGATTCCAAGAGAGTATTTAATTACTGCGGACAATGGTAGGATAAATTACTAAGAGATTCCAAGAGAGTATTTAATTACTGCGGACAATGATAGGATAAATACTAAGAGATTCCCAAGAGAGTATTTAATTACTGCGGACAATGGTAGGATAAATTACTAAGAGATTCCAAGAGAGTATTTAATTACTGCGGACAATGATAGGATAAATTACTAAGAGATTCCAAGAGAGTATTTAATTACTGCGGACAATGGTAGGATAAAATACTAAGAGATTCCAAGAGAGTATTTAATTACTGCGGACAATGATAGGATAAATTACTAAGAGATTCCAAGAGAGTATTTAATTACTGCGGACAATGATAGGATAAATTACTAAGAGATTCCAAGAGAGTATTTAATTACTGCGGACAATGATAGGATAAATTACTAAGAGATTCCAAGAGAGTATTTAATTACTGCGGACAATGATAGGATAAATTACTAAGAGATTCCAAGAGAGTATTTAATTACTGCGGACAATGATAGGATAAATTACTAAGAGATTCCAAGAGAGTATTTAATTACTGCGGACAATGATAGGATAAATTACTAAGAGATTCCAAGAGAGTATTTAATTACTGCGGACAATGATAGGATAAATTACTAAGAGATTCCAAGAGAGTATTTAATTACTGCGGACAATGATAGGATAAATTACTAAGAGATTCCAAGAGAGTATTTAATTACTGCGGACAATGATAGGATAAATTACTAAGAGATTCCAAGAGAGTATTTAATTACTGCGGACAATGATAGGATAAATTACTAAGAGATTCCAAGAGAGTATTTAATACTGCGGACAATGATAGGATAAATTACTAAGAGATTCCAAGAGAGTATTAATTACTGCGGACAATGATAGGATAAATTACTAAGAGATTCCAAGAGAGTATTTAATTACTGCGGACAATGATAGGATAAATTACTAAGAGATTCCAAGAGAGTATTTAATTACTGCGGACAATGATAGGATAAATTACTAAGAGATTCCAAGAGAGTATTAATTACTGCGGACAATGATAGGATAAATTACTAAGAGATTCCAAGAGAGTATTTAATTACTGCGGACAATGATAGGATAAATTACTAAGAGATTCCAAAGAGAGTATTTAATTACTGCGGACAATGATAGGATAAATTACTAAGAGATTCCAAGAGAGTATTTAATTACTGCGGACAATGAGTAGGATAAATTACTAAGAGATTCCAAGAGAGTATTTAATTACTGCGGACAATGATAGGATAAATTACTAAGAGATTCCAAGAGAGTATTTAATTACTGCGGACAATGATAGGATAAAATTACTAAGAGATTCCAAGAGAGTATTTAATTACTGCGGACAATGATAGGATAAATTACTAAGAGATTCCAAGAGAGTATTTAATTACTGCGGACAATGATAGGATAAATTACTAAGAGATTCCAAGAGAGTATTTAATTACTGCGGACAATGATAGGATAAATTACTAAGAGATTCCAAGAGAGTATTTAATTACTGCGGACAATGATAGGAATAAATTACTAAGAGATTTCCAAGAGAGTATTTAATTACTGCGGACAATGATAGGATAAATTACTAAGAGATTCCAAGAGAGTATTTAATTACTGCGGACAATGATAGGATAAATTACTAAGAGATTCCAAGAGAGTATTTAATTACTGCGGACAATGATAGGATAAATTACTAAGAGATTCCAAGAGAGTATTAATTACTGCGGACAATGAGTAGGATAAATTACTAAGAGATTCCAAGAGAGTATTTAATTACTGCGGACAATGGTAGGATAAATTACTAAGAGATTCCAAGAGAGTATTTAATTACTGCGGACAATGATAGGATAAATTACTAAGAGATTCCAAGAGAGTATTTAATTACTGCGGACAATGGTAGGATAAATTACTAAGAGATTCCAAGAGAGTATTTAATTACTGCGGACAATGGTAGGATAAATTACTAAGAGATTCCAAGAGAGTATTTAATTACTGCGGACAATGGTAGGATAAATTACTAAGAGATTCCAAGAGAGTATTTAATTACTGCGGACAATGGTAGGATAAATTACTAAGAGATTCCAAGAGAGTATTTAATTACTGCGGAAATGGTAGGATAAATTACTAAGAGATTCCAAGAGAGATTTAATTACTGCGGACAATGGTAGGATAAATTACTAAGAGATTCCAAGAGGTATTTAATTACTGCGGACAATGATAGGATAAATTACTAAGAGATTCCAAGAGAGTATTTAATTACTGCGGACAATGGTAGGATAAATTACTAAGAGATTCCAAGAGAGTATTTAATTACTGCGGACAATGGTAGGATAAATTACTAAGAGATTCCAAGAGAGTATTTAATTACTGCGGACAATGGTAGGATAAATTACTAAGAGATTCCAGAGAGTATTTAATTACTGCGGACAATGGTAGGATAAATTACTAAGAGATTCCAAGAGAGTATTTAATTACTGCGGACCATGGTAGGATAAATTACTAAGAGATTCCAAGAGAGTATTTAATTACTGCGGACAATGGTAGGATAAATTACTAAGAGATTCAAAGAGAGTATTTAATTACTGCGGACAATGATAGGATAAATTACTAAGAGATTCCAAGAGAGTATTTATTACTGCGGACAATGGTAGGATAAATTACTAAGAGATTCCAAGAGAGTATTTAATTACTGCGGACAATGGTTAGGATAAATTACTAAGAGATTCCAAGAGAGTATTTAATTACTGCGGACAATGGTAGGATAAATTACTAAGAGATTCCAAGAGAGTATTTAATTACTGCGGACAATGGTAGGATAAATTACTAAGAGATTCCAAGAGAGTATTTAATTACTGCGGACAATGGTAGGATAAATTACTAAGAGATTCCAAGAGAGTATTTAATTACTGCGGACAATGGTAGGATAAATTACTAAGAGATTCCAAGAGAGTATTTAATTACTGCGGACAATGATAGGATAAAATTACTAAGAGATTCCAAGAGAGTATTTAATTACTGCGGACAATGGTAGGATAAATTACTAAGAGATTCCAAGAGAGTATTTAATTACTGCGGACAATGGTAGGATAAATTACTAAGAGATTCCAAGAGAGTATTTAATTACTGCGGACAATGATAGGATAAATTACTAAGAGATTCCAAGAGAGTATTTAATTACTGCGGACAATGATAGGATAAATACTAAGAGATTCCAAGAGAGTATTTAATTACTGCGGACAATGGTAGGATAAATTACTAAGAGATTCCAAGAGAGTATTTAATTACTGCGGACAATGGTAGGATAAATTACTAAGAGATTCCAAGAGAGTATTTAATTTACTGCGGACAATGATAGGATAAATTACTAAGAGATTCCAAGAGAGTATTTAATTACTGCGGACAATGATAGGATAAATTACTAAGAGATTCCAAGAGAGTATTTAATTACTGCGGACAATGGTAGGATAAATTACTAAGAGATTCCAAGAGAGTATTTAATTACTGCGGACAATGATAGGATAAATTACTAAGAGATTCCAAGAGAGTATTTAATTACTGCGGACAATGGTAGGATAAATTACTAAGAGATTCCAAGAGAGTATTTAATTACTGCGGACAATGGTAGGATAAATTACTAAGAGATTCCAAGAGAGTATTTAATTACTGCGGACAATGATAGGATAAATTACTAAGAGATTCCAAGAGAGTATTTAATTACTGCGGACAATGGTAGGATAAATTACTAAGAGATTCCAAGAGAGTATTTAATTACTGCGGACAATGGTAAGGATAAATTACTAAGAGATTCCAAGAGAGTATTTAATTACTGCGGACAATGTTAGGATAAATTACTAAGAGATTCCAAGAGAGTATTTAATTACTGCGGACAATGGTAGGATAAATTACTAAGAGATTCCAAGAGAGTATTTAATTACTGCGGACAATGGTAGGATAAATTACTAAGAGATTCCAAGAGAGTATTTAATTACTGCGGACAATGGTAGGATAAATTACTAAGAGATTCCAAGAGAGTATTTAATTACTGCGGACAATGATAGGATAAATTACTAAGAGATTCCAAGAGAGTATTTAATTACTGCGGACAATGATAGGATAAATTACTAAGAGATTCCAAGAGAGTATTTAATTACTGCGGACAATGGTAGGATAAATTACTAAGAGATTCCAAGAGAGTATTTAATTACTGCGGACAATGGTAGGATAAATTACTAAGAGATTCCAAGAGAGTATTTATTACTGCGGACAATGATAGGATAAATTACTAAGAGATTCCAAGAGAGTATTTAATTACTGCGGACAATGATAGGATAAATTACTAAGAGATTCCAAGAGAGTATTTAATTACTGCGGACAATGATAGGATAAATTACTAAGAGATTCCAAGAGAGTATTTAATTACTGCGGACAATGGTAGGATAAATTACTAAGAGATTCCAAGAGAGTATTTAATTACTGCGGACAATGGTAGGATAAATTACTAAGAGATTCCAAGAGAGTATTTAATTACTGCGGACAATGATAGGATAAATTACTAAGAGATTCCAAGAGAGTATTTAATTACTGCGGACAATGGTAGGATAAATTACTAAGAGATTCCAAGAGAGTATTTAATTACTGCGGACAATGGTAGGATAAATTACTAAGAGATTCCAAGAGAGTATTTAATTACTGCGGACAATGATAGGATAAATTACTAAGAGATTCCAAGAGAGTATTTAATTACTGCGGACAATGATAGGATAAATTACTAAGAGATTCCAAGAGAGTATTTAATTACTGCGGACAATGGTAGGATAAATTACTAAGAGATTCCAAGAGAGTATTTAATTACTGCGGACAATGGTAGGATAAATACTAAGAGATTCCCAAGAGAGTATTTAATTACTGCGGACAATGGTAGGATAAATTACTAAGAGATTCCAAGAGAGTATTTAATTACTGCGGACAATGATAGGATAAATTACTAAGAGATTCCAAGAGAGTATTTAATTACTGCGGACAATGATAGGATAAATTACTAAGAGATTCCAAGAGAGTATTTAATTACTGCGGACAATGATAGGATAAATTACTAAGAGATTCCAAGAGAGTATTTAATTACTGCGGACAATGGTAGGAAAATTACTAAGAGATTCCAAGAGAGTATTTAATTACTGCGGACAATGGTAGGATAAATTACTAAGAGATTCCAAGAGAGTATTTAATTACTGCGGACAATGATAGGATAAATTACTAAGAGATTCCAAGAGAGTATTTAATTACTGCGGACAATGGTAGGATAAATTACTAAGAGATTCCAAGAGAGTATTTAATTACTGCGGACAATGGTAGGATAAATTACTAAGAGATTCCAAGAGAGTATTTAATTACTGCGGACAATGATAGGATAAATTACTAAGAGATTCCAAGAGAGTATTTAATTACTGCGGACAATGATAGGATAAATTACTAAGAGATTCCAAGAGAGTATTTAATTACTGCGGACAATGGTAGGATAAATTACTAAGAGATTCCAAGAGAGTATTTAATTACTGCGGACAATGATAGGATAAATTACTAAGAGATTCCAAGAGAGTATTTAATTACTGCGGACAATGGTAGGATAAATTACTAAGAGATTCCAAGAGAGTATTTAATTACTGCGGACAATGGTAGGATAAATTACTAAGAGATTCCAAGAGAGTATTTAATTACTGCGGACAATGGTAGGATAAATTACTAAGAGATTCCAAGAGAGTATTTAATTACTGCGGACAATGGTAGGATAAATTACTAAGAGATTCCAAGAGAGTATTTAATTACTGCGGACAATGGTAGGATAAATTACTAAGAGATTCCAAGAGAGTATTTAATTACTGCGGACAATGGTAGGATAAATTACTAAGAGATTCCAAGAGAGTATTTAATTACTGCGGACAATGATAGGATAAATTACTAAGAGATTCCAAGAGAGTATTTAATTACTGCGGACAATGGTAGGATAAATTACTAAGAGATTCCAAGAGAGTATTTAATTACTGCGGACAATGGTAGGATAAATTACTAAGAGATTCCAAGAGAGTATTTAATTACTGCGGACAATGATAGGATAAATTACTAAGAGATTCCAAGAGAGTATTTAATTACTGCGGACAATGGTAGAATAAATTACTAAGAGATTCCAAGAGAGTATTTAATTACTGCGGACAATGGTAGGATAAATTACTAAGAGATTCCAAGAGAGTATTTAATTACTGCGGACAATGATAGGATAAATTACTAAGAGATTCCAAGAGAGTATTTAATTACTGCGGACAATGGTAGGATAAATTACTAAGAGATTCCAAGAGAGTATTTAATTACTGCGGACAATGATAGGATAAATTACTAAGAGATTCCAAGAGAGTATTTAATTACTGCGGACAATGGTAGGATAAATTACTAAGAGATTCCAAGAGAGTATTTAATTACTGCGGACAATGGTAGGATAAATTACTAAGAGATTCCAAGAGAGTATTTAATTACTGCGGACAATGGTAGGATAAATTACTAAGAGATTCCAAGAGAGTATTTAATTACTGCGGACAATGGTAGGATAAATTACTAAGAGATTCCAAGAGAGTATTTAATTACTGCGGACAATGGTAGGATAAATTACTAAGAGATTCCAAGAGAGTATTTAATTACTGCGGACAATGGTAGGATAAATTACTAAGAGCTTCCAAGAGAGTATTTAATTACTGCGGACAATGGGTAGGATAAATTACTAAGAGATTCCAAGAGAGTATTTAATTACTGCGGACAATGGTAGGATAAATTACTAAGAGATTCCAAGAGAGTATTTAATTACTGCGGACAATGGTAGGATAAATTACTAAGAGATTCCAAGAGAGTATTTAATTACTGCGGACAATGGTAGGATAAATTACTAAGAGATTCCAAGAGAGTATTTAATTACTGCGGACAATGGTAGGATAAATTACTAAGAGATTCCAAGAGAGTATTTAATTACTGCGGACAATGGTAGGATAAATTACTAAGAGATTCCAAGAGAGTATTTAATTACTGCGGACAATGGTAGGATAAATTACTAAGAGATTCCAAGAGAGTATTTAATTACTGCGGACAATGGTAGGATAAATTACTAAGAGATTCCAAGAGAGTATTTAATTACTGCGGACAATGATAGGATAAATTACTAAGAGATTCCAAGAGAGTATTTAATTACTGCGGACAATGGTAGGATAAATTACTAAGAGATTCCAAGAGAGTATTTAATTACTGCGGACAATGACATTTAAACTCCTTATTTCAATCGGTGTTTAGGTCAATGTAGTTTACAATCTTAAAATCAGCAACAATTACAATATCTGATTGAATATCTTAATATAATATGTTCTCATTCCTCTGCCATTAGACCACTTGTTCCTGTCACCGGATGAACGTGAAATAGTGGTTAGTCGGTCCAATAAAAGAAATGCATTTCTAATATCCAGTACTTCTATCTACAGTAATTCCCAGGAACACTCTCCGCTATCAATGACAGATTCAACCGTCACCCGAATGCAACCTTCACACGAACAATATTAAATTAACATCTTGGATATGTTTGACTCAGTTGGATTGAAGGACATGCTGGAACTACAGGAAGTAAACATGCAATTTTCTTGCCAAATAAGCTGCTATTTCAACAATGGATTACTTTTACTCCTTCTGTCCTCTATCATATATTAAAAAAAAGTGTTAAGAAATGGTCTTATTCAAAATCGGAATACTGAGTGGTTAAACAGTACTAATGATACTGTGGCAAGAACATTATTTTTTGCGCGATAGTGCATTTTGTTTTACCTACAGCAATGGCGACCAGGATTGAAAGTTCAACTTCCTACATTTCGGGATTACCAACCTAAATAACTAGGCCTATACTGTAATATTAAATATTACAAACCTCGTGCGGGAAGTAAAACCACTGCCTTTATGTATACTACATACAATGTATATCCAAAGGGTAGTTTTAATATAAATTATGCAAAACAAATCACTGCATTTTAAATGAACTGAACTTTATTTAAAACAATATAAAACAATAACTACGTACTTGCCGCCATTTTATGACTAATTGGTGTCACGGCCTGCTGGAGTCTCAACTAATTGCCCACACTGTTAACGTTAGTTAGTTCTTTATAATGAACGCAAATATTTCTAACAAATATGTTATTATTTTATTGTAATTTTTTATTCTGAGAACACCATCGGGCAAAAAATTAATGTACGACGCACGTTTGTGAAGCATTATACAGAAACTCAGAAATTAAAAACCTCGCTGTCGCTCGGTTTTTAAACATTTCCTCGCTTCTGTAAAAACCACTTCCCAACCTCGCATCGTAATATGCTCTTTCCCAACAGTGTTTGACCGATTAAAATATAAATACATAGAACCAAATTTTGTAATAACACAATATTTGACTGGTCATGGCAAATTTGTACATTATTTGGAACGATTCAAGATAGGTACAGATATTTGCAAGACTGTATCACACCTGTTATTTGAATGCCCTGCGTTTAAATCCCAAAGACATTAATTTATATTAAATTAGATTATTGCTAGAATAGATTTGAACTCTCGTTGACAAATACTTTATATAGGGTTTCCAGTATAAAACCGGACACTCTGCGGCTGGCAGAGTGAAATGCGGACGAGGAGAGAGCGCAGCCTGACGGGTGAAACCCCGTGAGGCGTGTCCGGTTTTATATTGGAAGCCCTGTATAAAAAATGCTGCTACAAGAAGCTGTGTGACTTTTTCTATTACATTTTCAAGAGACTTTGAGTTCGTTTTTTTATTTTAATTAATTAATTAAGTTATTTATATTACATTACAATATTGATATGAAATTCTAGAAATTAAGCATACTGTGAATTGGACGATGTTATGCATCAACCTTCTAAGCGCCTATTTTTAAAGAGATTTTGATGCCATACGTTTAGTGCCAAATCTCTAAATATAGTCATATTATTAAAGAAAAAAACGTCTTCAGTCCTATCAGAGATTCTATGTTTTGCAAAAAAAGCTATGAAACCAGATCTTCATAAATGCTAATATAAATTTTGCATCATGCAGCTAAGCGCCAAATATTCTCACTCTTGGATTGTTGATGCATAACAGTCATACAAGGAAAATAAGTTGCAATATCCAATATTGTTAGTTTAGCGCTACAATAAATAGTGAAGATTGACTTAAACTTTAAACTATTTTTCTCGAAACTTGCATATTGGCGCATAGCCGGTTGATGCATAATGACGTCCAATTAATGTATTTTATTTTATTGTAGCTAAAACCCTAGCGTACCGGAAGGTGAAATAGGGTTCGCATTATTTGGAGATTCAATAATACTAATGTCAAGTTCAATAGGTTTATGAAACTAAATTGAATCAGGCATCTCTAAAGATTATGAATCGGTGCTGTTGAAATGGATTCGCATTCGGGAAAACTTGGGTTCGAATCCCGAGGCTGGCTAAACTAATTAAGGTATCTTAGCAGCCTTAATTTTTTGGGAGGATATGCGAACAGAGCCGGCCAGAGTTAAATATTTATTGGTACTTATTTGTGTTAGAAACTGTTTGGATTGTAACTAACATGATGCCCCTGGTGGCAGGTAGCCCGCGCAGTGAGTCTGGCCGGCCTCAAGAACTCTCCAAGATGGAGAACGCTCTGAAAATGCTGCAGCTTCAAGAACTCGACAGGTTTTATTCACCGCGCACGCGCCCGAGGTGAGTCACGTGATGGGGTTTTAGGTGTCATTAATATAAGAGATCAATTTAAGGTAAAAAAAAAAAAAAAAAAAAAAAAGGAGGCAATGTTGTTCCATTTAGAACGCAACTATCCACCGGCTTTAATTCAATCGTGATCCCGCTAGTTGCACAACTACTCGCCGTCAAACGCCATACAATATGCCGGGCAATATTAGACATTAAACTGCATTATTCAAAAAACTGAATTTATATTTTAGCGTTGATTGAAGTTACATGCGAATATATTAGTACCGGTAAAAGTAAAGAGTGTCCAAAATTATTATAAATTTAATTGCTAAACACATTTTATATTTATTACAGATTTGACTATAAGATACGGATTTTATTTAGTGAAATTATTTTGATTTCAGATTTGGAAAGCGAGCTGATGTGCACCCAGTTCCCGAACAAGAAACATCTCCTGTGAGTATATGCTACTCTCTGTACATTATAAAGTATAGACCTAAATCTTCTTCTTCTGCTTCATGAAATTAGGCCTTTTGACCTGTTTTCACATCAAGTGGGATTTAATGAATCCTCATTATAAAGTATAGACCTAAATCAATGTAATCAATTGATTTGGTGTTTACTTGATGAAAATCCATTATGTTCATTTATTAAATAAACCTGATTTTATATGATTTTTCATAAATATTTATTTTAACAAACATTCGTAACAGCTGTTTATTAAAATTAATATTTATGAAAAATAATATAAAACTGTGATAGTTTTATTTAAAAATACATAAATCTATGTAGCTTAATTTACACAACGAATTAGGTTTGGAAAATAAAAATAATAAATATAATTTAATGAAATTAATCACACAGGAGAGTTTTTTGATACGGCTACAGTTGTGCTTACCACGTCGTAATAACGACGTTTGAATTTCGCGGGCGAAGGCGAGAATAGTGGTCTCGCATTGGTTGAAACAGATTTGCTAGTCGAAAAACCCGCGCAGATCATCGAAATGTCTGGGCCCGCATTCCAGAGATGTCTATGCACCTCTACTTCCTATTTCGGGAAAATCGGTGACTAGAAACTTCCATGTTTGAAAGTGTCCCGACCATAAGTCTAGAAAGTTCCTCCCTGCCAATATAATCTGCGGCGAGGTAGGAAGAAGTCAGTCGTATTTTTGACACGGCAAGTGAGCAGAGACAGAGAAGAAAATGTAGTGGAGTCATCAGATACTGTAAAATAATTGTGTGTGAGATGAACATTAAAACAAGATTAATTGTTAGCGTAAAATGTGTAAAGTATTACTGATAAGTTATAGAATTAAATAAAGTTATTGTGAAATATCACATCTGTGTGGATTATTTACGGCGTAAGCTACGCGATGAAAGCCCCCCATCACCGGACAGTATGTTAAGGAGACGATTTATTACTTAATATAATAGAGGAACCAGAGAAAATTAGTTTCTATGTGGAAAATAGGAAATTATAAAGAAAGTATACTAGAAATGTTTAGATATGTATATTGATCAGAGAGCAATAAGTATAGATGTTAATTTAGAGCCGGATTGACTCTAAAAATATAATACTAATAGCAACAATGGCACAAGAAAGAAAATTAAGAGAAGAAAAGGCCTACGTATCTGGAATGAAGACATAGTAAAACTTATTGAAGAAAAGAAGAAAACATTCCTAAATTTTTTTAAATAGTGGAACAGATGAAGATAAAATAAAATATAAAAGAAAATGTGCACTGGTAAAGAGAGAAACAAGGAATTTACATAGAGAATGCTGGAATAGGTACGTTAGTGAAATAGAACACTATATCCATGGAATACAAATGAAAGCTTGGAAAATAATGAAATATCGAAATAAATCTGAAAGAGACACAGCGGATTTAAATAATATATCAGAAGAAGAATGGATGAGATATTTTAAAGCATTATGGTCTGATCAGACCCCAATAGAACTTAATCAAGAAAATTATGTCACAAATATAGACCCCATTACAATTGAAGAATTTCATGACATTTTGGAGACTTAAAAATAGAAAATCTCGAGGAATAGATTAAATTAATGTAGATTTTATTAAATATGCATCAGATAGAGTTAAAACAAGAATATGTGATATATTTAATATATGCTGGTACACTTTACAAATCCCTCAAGAACGGAATATCGATCCATAGTAATTCTGCCCGAAGGCAGGTCCTTCACTGCAATCATAGCATTTTTCATGCTCTGCTTGCAGCTTTACTAGGGAATTGTATGTGTGGTAGCTTCCCGTTGCCTTCCACACCGTTGAAGGATGGTGATGATGATGATATGGCCATATGATTTCGGGGACCGTTTGGGTCTTAAAGTTTTTCTCACATTTGTCTTACAGGTGAGGAAAACCCCGATTAAAACCTCACCCAGAAAAAGAGCCCCGACCGGGGGTCGAACCCGGGGCCCCCTGCGTGACAAGGCAGCACGCTACCTCGAGACCACAGCGGTGGTTGAACGGAATATAGCAGTAGTGAAATCAATATTTAAGAAATAAAATAGGAAAGATTTAAATAATTACAGGGATATAGGCCTATGTCTATTGAATACATCCTATAAACTTTTTGCAAAAATAATAACGAGAAGATTAAACAAATTAACAGAAGTATTGCTGAATGATAATCAAAATTGATTTAGAAAAGGACGATCATTTGCGAATTGTGTTTTTATAATTAAACAACTAATTAAAAAAAGAAGATAATCTAATTTGGAAATGCATTTGCTGTTTGTGGACTATATCAAAGCGTTCGATAATGTATTAAGAGGAAAACTCTGGACAATAATGATGGGAAAAGGATACGCAAAACATTAATTATGATTAAATCAATGTACAAATATACATCAATTGCTATAGACAATGGTAATTCCACTGATTTCAAAATAGAAAAAAATATATTTAGGAGTAAGACAGGGTTGTCCTCTCTCGCCGACATTATTTAATATATATTTGGACGCAGCTGTCACAGAATGGCAAACACGTCTAAGTAAACATTTTAAACTAGGAACTACCATTGCAGACATAATTATGTTTGCAGAGGATCAGGTCATATGTGCAGAATCAGAAAATTAATTACAAAAGGCCACACTACTGCTTAAGAAAACCATGGAGAAATATAATCTCAAGATTTCAACGAAGAAAACAAAAACAGTGGCCTTTCGAGGAAAATATGCAGTTCGATCGAAAATTGTTTTGAACGATGAAATTATCTAAGAAGTACAGAGTTTTAAATATTTAGGATGTCACATATCTTACAAATGGGAAAATTATATACATGAAAACAATTATAACGTTCAAAGTATGTGTGGGACTATTAAAAGAACACTAAAAACAAAAACAACAAACGAAACAGTGCTAAAGTTTCATAAGGTAATGGCAGTTCCCACTGTGCCATATGGATCAGAGAATTGGGTCATGAATAGATCAGACAGACGATTACTAGAAACGTCAGAGATTAATTTCCTCAGATACCTTGCAGGATATACTCTAAGAGACCACATTTCTAGTGAAACAATTAGACAAGAACTCAAAATTTTCAGTCTTAATGAACAAATACTTACTTAATACAGATTTTCCACTTTAGAGCGGTTCGCCCTTGATTCCTGCTTTCCAGAGATTTCTATCTCCCCATTGTCCTTCTTCCATCACGGCATCATATATTCCCTCATACCATGTTCTTCTGCTTCTCCCCCTTTTCCTTCTGCCTGGTACCATTCAATCTAACACCTTTTCAAGCCACTGGTCTTTGACCTCCGTTATACATGTCCGTACCACTGTAAAACTATCTTTGTTATCTTTCGATAACAGTTTCTTGTGCATCCATTTCTTGCTGACATATGCATTTCGAATATGTTGTAGCCTGGATATTCTCATACGTCTCCATAATCCATCCATTTTTGTCGCCAAGATTCATTTTCTGCATCCTTTCATTTATTGTCCAGCTTTCTGATCCATATGTAAGTATACTTTCTAGTATTGTCTGTATAATCTCTGTTTTTGTTTTTCTGGTCAAATTTCTATTCCATAAAAAACATTCAGGGATCTAATCGCCTTCCTTGCACAATATACTCTGTTAATAACATATTTTTCACAAGTACCAGATTTATCTATTATAGATCCAATATATTTAAATTCTTCAACACGTTTAATTATCATATTATTTATTTGTAGGTCTTCTGAATTTCCTCCGATTACCATATATTCTGTTTTAATATAATTTATCTTCAGTCCACCTACCTCAAATGCATCTACCAACTTTCTAATCATATATTCTTTATCTTGTCCTATTATAATCTGGTCATCAGCGAATAATAAATTGTGCAGTAAATGGTTATTAATGTCGATTCCCATTCCCCTACATGACTTATTCCATTTCATTAATACATCTTCTAAATATATCTTGAACAATGTTGGTGACATCCCGCATCCTTGTCTTAATCCTTTTGTTATATCAAATTCTGAGGATACTCTATTCCCAACCTTAATACTTGCTTTACAATATATTTTATGAATGGACTCTTCTAGGCTAAGAAAACAAGCACTGTTGTACTAACCTCAAGGCTATATAAATGTGGGACATCCTAGAAGACGATGGGAAGATGCATTCTGAGAGCGGAACAGGCCAACGACCTACCATGAAGATGATGATGATGATGTGGAAAAAAAACTTTGTAGTTTTACGGTTCTGCCCTTAAAGTCGTTGATAAAATGGATCGTTTAAAAATATAGGTTCGTCAATTCTTTTTCATGACTTTCTACGTGTGTTTATATCGATGTGTAGTCATCAACTTATCTTTTTTTGGTAACAAAATATAAATGGATTTGGGGACACGCCGTAGTATAGTTGGTTAACGCAATACGCTACAAGCCGAAAGGACGTAGGTTCGTATCCAGATGTAGTCAAAATTTCTAAATTGGTGAAAACATTCTGGCGTTAGTTCAGACTCTAATGTAAATAAGTACCAGATGTATGTTCTGGGAATAGAGGCAGTAGGAAGTGTTACAATAAATTAAAAACTGCATAATAAACCAACATTTGAAAATTGGAATAATAAAAAAATAACTTCAATAAAATCATGCTGCTTTGAATAATACAAGATATTTTATCAATTTGAATTAAAATACTACTGAAGTTAAGCAACATTGGATGTGGTTAGTACATAGACGGGCGACCGCTTGGATATGCTATTTGTTGCAAAATTCATTTTGGATCCAGTATGTGGCAGAGCGGTTTAAGGAATTATGTTTTTTTTATTTGAACAAGTTTTGCAACCTGCGTTTTACCCTGTGGGTATATTGCAGGATATTTAGTTTACAATTAATAGGGTTTATTTTATCGTTTGGAATATTTCGTTTATGTACTTGATTGTTCGTATCACTATGTTTGGATTTTTGATGTGCGCTGGTCTGTTCTTTTCTTGTAACGAGACGGCCAATATTACTGTTCTCTAAACGTAAAAAACACTATAGATCTGGATTTTTTTAATGTTTGTCCCACAAGGATAAACGTGATACTCCTCGTTTGA
Organism: Diploptera punctata; assembly: GCA_030220185.1. Classification (NCBI taxonomy): domain Eukaryota; kingdom Metazoa; phylum Arthropoda; class Insecta; order Blattodea; family Blaberidae; genus Diploptera; species Diploptera punctata. The sequence continues at coordinate 18,039 of JASPKZ010007171.1, forward strand.
TATCTAAAAGGTTAAACAATATTTTGAAACACTATATAGTCTATGAGTGTGATGAGAAACAGGTTTAGAAACTTAAAATTCATCGAACTAGACCGGCTATAAACCCATGCCTTTTGTGTCCATTAACAAACACTATGTGCTACTCAGACGAGCTTACATTATTATTTATTAATTTATCATCATCATCATCATCATCATCACCATTCAGCATTCATGAATATAGGCCAATGTTTCGGTCTCAACTAGACCTAAAAGTCGTTTTTGTGGACGTCAGGTCGCCGTCGTCCTCGAGGACAACACCGAAGAACTACATTTTAGGAATCCTAGTTGGTGACATTCAGGATACATGTTGCAGCCATTTGTCTGTGTAGATGGATATCTTTTCTTCTAAAGGCTGGATGTGGAATTCCTCTAAAATATCTTCATTCCTCTGATGGTCAAGTAGAGTATACAGGGTGTTACCGAAATGAGTGCAGATTTTTCATGTGGTGGTAGGGAACGCCCGTAGAAAGTCAGAAGCTTTTAACACAAATGAACCGTGGGTCGGAAATGTATTGTTGTTGATCTACAAAATAAAACAGCATTTAAAATTGTTGAAAACATTGTTGTTTATATATTAATTCTAAGAAAAATGGAAGGTGTTACATGTTATTTTACAGTAATTGTTGGACTACTGACCTGGATGCAAAGCTCCAGAGCTTTGGTAGCAAGGATCGTGGCAGCGGGCGCGGGGCTGAGGAAATCAGAGAGGCATCCAGATATGCTTCTTCGAGTTCATCAGGTCCGAGGGTGAGGACTCACGGAGCTGTGCATCCAAGTCAAATGGTCGCCATTTCCAACAAGTTGCTGTAAAATAACCTGTAATACCTTCCATTTTTCTTAGAATTGCTAAATAAAACAACCCAAGGGTTCAACAATTGTTGAAATGTTGTTCGTTATTCTGTAGATACACAAAAATGCGTTTCCGACCAAAGGTCCCTCTATTGGGTTTAAACTGCTTGCATGGATGTTCCCTACCACCACACGAAAAATTTGCACTCTTTTCGGGTGAAATCCTGTATACCGCATTTTGGAGAGTATAAATCGCATTGATGCAGCTCATAATCTGTTGAGGTAACTTCTTTTCTACGAACCTAGATTTCCACTTACATACTGGAAGTTGGGAGGGCGCGAGTTTTATATAATTTGAGTCTTGAATGTTTTTGTACAAGATGTTTTAAAATATTATTTATTAAGCGCAATATTTGTAAAAAAAATTGGAGTTTTATATTAAGATCGTTCTTGCTTTGATAGATGTTACATCCTAGATAGGAAAAGTTACTAACTTTCTCTAAAATCGTATTCTCAATTACTATTTTGCTACGTATAGGATCGGTGTCTCGGTATGCCATTACTTTGGTTTTATCAGTTGAAATTTTCGTACCATAGTCTTTTGTGGTGTTATGTAAAGTAAATAAGCTTTTTGTAACATATCTTCTGTTTTAGCAATTACTTCCTGGACGTTAATTAATTAATTATAGATGCTTTAAAATCTAAGGTCTTATTATGTCTAAGTCCACCGTTGTGGTATCGAGGTAGCGTGTTGCCCTGCACGCAGCGGGCCCGGGTTTGATTCCCGGTCGGGACAGGCTCCTGGATGACGTTTTTTTCGCGGAATTTCCTCACCTGTAAGACAAAGTCAAGAAGCTTAGGGTCCAACGGTCCCCGAAAATCATCCGGCCATCATCATGATCCTTATAATTATCATCATGATCCTTCACCGGTGTAGAAAGCAACTGGAAGCTACCACACCTGTAATTCCCTAGTAAAGCTGCAAAGCATAGCATGAAAATGCTATGATTACATTGAAAGGCCTGTTCTCGGACAGAATTACTATGGGTGGATGGATTACGCCTAAGCTTCTATTGTATCTGTAATTTTTTTCTGAATAATTTTATTGATTAAACATATTGGCATCTCATCATTAGATGTATCCGTAAAGATCTGTTGATGTGTTTGGATTTTTTCCGAAGACTTTCACTAATTTAATGTTAATTTTACTATGAAATTATGATTATCATGGGAATTATCATAAGTAATGCCACGAGTGATTTCCAAATTATCGATAAATTCACGACTCACGAAGTGAATTTATCTAGAGAATTTGGAAATCGAGAGTGCATTTGTTAGGACTATTTAACAAATCAAATTAAGCTGTTTACTCACAAATCATTATTTAACTATAGTTATTTTAAAATATTTATATATTTAATGTAAACGGCGATGTTAGAAAACAAATGAGAAACGATTGGTACGCTTCATCCGCTTCTTTTGTTTATCACTGCAACCAGATCATACTATGTATTGCCAAAGGAACGCAATATTGTAAGAATGCTCTCTAGTGGAGAAAAAATGAAACACATCAAACTGTATATTAATTCATTTCTGATGTATGATGTAAATATGACAATTATATTTTTCTGGATTATTACCGGGGAAAAATACATTTAAGAAAGCGCAAAGAGTGGTTTCTTTTTTTGATGGTATAATAAATAGCTACAAATGTTTTTTATATTAACTCCTGCAAGCGCTATGTGTTGACATCTATGCACTATATATACAATCTGGTAGCCGTATTTCTTATAGGCTCAGTCACTGCAAAATAATGGTCAGACCTGTTCAGAATATTAAAAAGGAGGAGCTTTCTTTAATATGGTAAATATAACACTGATAAATATTTCGTGAAACACGGCTCCGATTGGTTGTAAAACAGAAATCATTGAAACGTGATTGGTCACTGACTCCCATTTGGGGCATGAGTTAAATAGTCGTAATAAAGAAGTTCCAACCAAGCACTTACCTTAATGATTGAGATAAATGAGGTTGGTCGGCAGATTAGCCAACTTCGAAATTTGAATCCGAGTATCTCCAAAGACTCAAACACTTCTGCAGGAGACAACTAGCTCGGAATCTAGGTCTTGAATTAGATTTCAATTTTATTTTTAACACCACGTTACAGACATAAGATTTACTAGGAAACAAAATGCAGGATTTGCATTTGACACGGAGTATTTGAAGCATGTTATTCTCTCTGACGGGGATTTCTTACACTCTTTGGTTTGAATATTAGAAAATAGGACTGTCACTTGTCTGTCCACAACACCTGTGTAATTCAATTGTCACTCCATACACATGTACGACGTAAAAACGTATGGCAGGAATTGATAATTCTACTGAATAAAATTGTTTGTTTCATACTTGGAAGATCCCGATTTTAAAAGCTGTGTCTACCAAAATTACAGCGTAGTTTGTATACAGGCAATACCATTTTATAATTCATTCAAAATTAAATCAGTAAATTTCTACAAAAACACATAATAAACGCAACAATTAGATACAAAAAGAGCTTAGACGCCATGTGGTGATATGACTTCACATATTAAAGTGTCTATATAGTAGTAGTAGTAGTAGTAGTAGTAATAATAATAATAATAAATAATAACAACAATAAATAATAACAACAATAATCAATTGATTTGGCTTTTAGTTGATGAAAATCGATATTTATTTAATTAAATAAAAATAAAGCTTAAAGTTTTACATAATTTTCATATTTATTACAATATAAATTTGTAACAGCTGTGTCGGTACTTTGTACTTTCTTCAGACATGATTACAAATGAATGAATTTTGTTATTATATCAGTACATAACTGTAACTATGCAACTGAATGTAAACAAATAATATTTATATTTAGTTAATGTTGGGAAGTAAACATTATGAGGTATAATCATTAAAATTCATCGGAGAACATATTGTTTAAACAACTCACCTCATAGGATTCATGCTTCCATGATATCGCGATTTCAAACATAATCCTGTTCATCGTCAGCCATAACTCCGACTGATGAAATTCTTCGGCCGTCAACTATTCTATTGTCGCCATCTTCAGTGCTGCCATCTATGGTTGAATTTATGAACTTCGAAATCAATGTAGATGGCAGCACTGAAGATGGCGACAATAGAATAGTTGACGGCCGAAGAATTTCATCAGTCGGAGTTATGGCTGACGATGAACAGGATTATGTTTGAAATCGCGATATCATGGAAGCATGAATCCTATGAGGTGAGTTGTTTAAACAATATGTTCTCCGATGAATTTTAAATAATATTTGTTTTACAATATCTGTTTTAAATTTAAAAGAGCGATTCATTTAAATCTAGTTGTGAATTTAACAGCCTATTGCTAATCATCTACTCCAATACGATCAAAGTTTTACATGTTTGTGGCAAAGGGAAAAAAATAGATCTTTTAGAAATTGTAGAGATTATTTAATTCGTGTCGGAAATGGTAGTCAATGACCAATCACGTTTCAATGAATTCTGTTTTACACCAATGACAGTCGTGTTTCATCTGGCTCTTTATCGATTTCTCTTTATCAGCTCCTGCTTTTGTGATAAAGAAAGCTCCTCCTTTTTTAATATTCTGAACAAGTTAGACCATTATTTTTCTCCAACAAATACATTGAATATAGCAAATAATGTATAGATTCAGTGATTTTACTGAGTTGTTTATTCAAAATATAAATGATTAACCTATAATGTTGATTATAATAGTTTGATATGTTTCATTATTTCTCCACTAGAGTGCATTCTCACAATATTGCGATCCTATGTGGCAATAAATAATATGATCGAGTTGCAGTGAATATAAATAACCTCACATTTCTAATTTGTTTTCAAACATCGCCGTTTACATTGAGTATATAAATATTTTAAAACACCGGTAACTATATTCAAATAATTATTTTCTAGTAAACAGCTTAATTTTATTCGTCAAATAGTCCTAACAAATGCCACTCTTGATTTCCAAATTCTCTAGGTAATTCACTCCTCACTTCGTGAGTCGTGAATTTATCGATAATTTGGAAATCACTCGTGGCATTACTTATGATAAATAAATTGAAGAATAGCAATAGGCTGTTAAATTCACAACTACATTTAAAAGAATCGCCTCTTTCAATTTATAATAGAGATTGTAAAAAAAAATATATATTTGTTTACATTCAGTTGCATAGTTACAGTTATGTATTGGAGTTTATGTATAATAAAATTCATTCATTTGTAATGATGTCTGGAGAAGGTACAAAGTACCGAAACAGCTGTTACAAATTTATATTGTGATAAATATGAAAATAACATAAAACATTAAGTTTAATTTTTATTTAATTAAAAAATAACAACAATAATAACATTAATAATAGTTTTTATTCATTGCCCCATGTTGCCATTTCGAGATTTATGGAGTTCTCTTCAGGCATTGACCTAATTGTGTAACCTATTTCTAAGGTTGGGGCGCCTGAAGGCGGAGTTACGGCTGCCCTGATGATATGAGGGAGGTGATGATGGTAGTGGTGCGCCAGGAGAGCCCTTGATATTAAACTTAATCTAAGCCGAATATGAATTATGATTATGATGATCATATGATTTTCGGGACCGTTTGGACTTTAAAGTTTCCTGACATTTGTCTTACAAATGAGGAAAAATCCCCAAAATAAACCTCACTCGGGAAACTTTTCCTGACTGGGGATTGAACCCGGGCCAGCTGCATACCTTGAGACCACATCGGTGGACTTTAATAATAATAATAATGATACTAATAATAATAATAATAATAATAATAATAATAATAATAATAATAATAATAATAATAATGATAATTTTATTTATATACGATTTTCATTGTTTACACATCTTTCTGTAACTAAAGTTTTCTTTTTCTTCTTCACTCGTCCCTATCCATCCACTACATGTCGTTCACTCCTCTTGTTCTCATTCCAGTTCTAACGTCTTGAATCCATGAGTTTCGAGGTCTTCGTTTCTTTCTTCTTCCAGGTGGACACCATTCCAATGTTTTTTCTGGGTAACCTTTCTTCTTGGATTCGTCGTACGTGCCCATACCAATTTAACTGCTTATATCTTATATAATCTACTACTGAATATCCATTTTTTTTCTCTCGTATGACTTTATTTCATTTTTCCAATTTTGAACATCTTCTTGCTCTCTTCAAGAAATCCATTTCCATCGACATAAGTTCTTGTTGAATTGCCATGTTTCAACTCCACATATAACAATACTTCTCACTATTGAATTATATATAATTAACATTTTTTCCTGGTTACATGTCTGTTTCATAGGACACCAGTTAATATTGCTGTTACTGCTTTACCTTTATTTATTCTGTTCTTAATGTCACTTTCTTGTCTATCCTCTTTATCTAATTTTACCCCCAAATACTCAAATTTTTCACATCCTCTAATATACTTCAACCCTTCAGGTTAACAATATTAACAACAATAATAATAATAATAATAATAATAATAATAATAATAATAATAATAATAATAAAACTGATTGCAGCAACTACAGGGGCATCTCATTACTTTTAACTTCATACAAAATTCTAACAAATATATTAGTCAGCAGACTTACTCCCTATATTGATGAGTTGATGACATTGTAGGAGATCATCAATGTGGATTTAGAAGAAACAGGTCTATAACGGATCAGATTTTTAGTATAAGACAGATTTTAGAAAAGAAATGGGAATATAAATGGTACTGTACATCAACTATATGTAGACTTCAAAAAAACATATGATTCAATTAAGAGGGAGAAGTTATATAGTATCCTGCTGGAGTTCGGAATTCCTAAAAAGTTAGTTAGACTTATACGAATGTGTCTAAATGGCACAAAGAGTAGGATGCGTGTAGGCAAACAGTTTTCGGACACTTTTGAAATCCAGGATGGGTTGAAGCAAGGAGATTCACTATCTCCTCTACTGTTTAATTTTGTACTAGAGCATGCCATTAAATCTTTAGAGAATGAGGAAGGCTTAGAACCCAATGGTATTAATAAGCTGTTAGTTTATGCTGATGATGTAGTATTATTGGCCGACAGCAAGGAGATACTAAAGGGCAACACGCACACACTATTGAGTAACACTAAGAAATTAGGACTAGAAGTAAATATCAATAAAATTAAATATATGGTCACACGTAGAAATAAATTATATAATGGATATGTACAGCTAATGACAAATGAGGGAAATTTTGAGGAAGTGGCTGAATTCAAATACCGAACCGATTGAGGGTCTTTCCACTTTTCAGCGGTTGCCCTTTTACCAGCCGGCTGCTGGCGCTTCACATCCACATGTGTCACAGAGGTAGATGATCAACAGCTAGTGTAGGGGTGACATGTGGTTAGCATGTCGAGTCCCCCAGCCGTTATAGCTGGTTCCTCAACCTGGAGCCGCTACTTATTGTAGCTACCCAATTGCCTCACGAAGTTGGGTGGGCACCGGTCCCATACTGGCCGAAATACCATGAGAAAATTTCTTCCCCCATGGAGACTCGAACCAGTGCAAGTCCCGTAGCTCTGCGCCAAGGCTTCCTACCTTAATCGCTCGGCTACGGCGCGGGACTATTCAAATACCTAGGAACAATAATCACAAATAGGAATGAGATGCACAAAGAAATTAAACATAGGCTTAGTTCTGGAAATGCGTGCTATTATGCATTGCAGAGACTCTTGATGTCCCAGCTCCTTTCAAAAAACGTTAAACTGAAAATATATAAAACTATTATTCTACCAGTTATATTATATGGGTGCGAAACATGGACTCTTACTTTAAGGGAGGAAAGAAGATTTCAAGTGTTTGAGAATAAAGAACTTAGGAAAATTTTTGGACCAAAGAGAGATGAACAGACAGGTGAATGGAGAAGACTACATAACAATGAACTACATGGTCTTTATAGGAAGCCAGATATAATAAGAACAGTTAAGTCTCGTAGACTGCGATGGGCAGGACATGTTGCACGTATGGGGAATGAAATACTTGCATGGAAGCTTCTTGTAGGAAAGTCAGAGGGAGAACGCCCAGTTGGTAGACCAAGAATGAGGTGGGAGAATAACATTAACTATGATTTGAGGGAAGTAGGTTATACAGGAAATGATTGGAAAGCATTAGCTCAGGATAGGGATGTATGGAGAGCTTTTGTCCGCGCGGCCATGAACCTACGGGTTCGATAGTGCCAGTGAGTAAGTAAGTAAGTATAATAATAATAATAATAATAATAATAATAATAATAATAATAATAATAATAATAATAATAATCATCATCATCACAATGTATCATGTAAGCCCATGTTTCCCTTAACAGAGATTTAGGCGCTCTCCCCCTACAGGGAAGAATTTTTACCATACTAATTAAGTTACACTTGATTTCGTATAGATGTCACTTGAGTGGTCCGTGGTCAGCGTTCCGCCTCATACTGACATCTAGGAAACCAAGTTAGTACTAGGACGGGAAAATTCGGTAAATTTTGCTTAGATGCCTTTTCATTCAGGCTTAAGGATTTTTTACGAGCCTGAAAATCTTCAGACTCGGGACCCACGGCTTAAAGTCCCTCCCGGAGGACTTGCTCCTTCGATTTTTCCGTCCTAAAAAATCCATCGATCCCGTACGGGTTTAAACCCGCGACTCTCGGGACCAGAGCATAACCACTAGTCCACCGCAGCCGATTAATAATAATAATGCGCTGGGGGGGGGGGTGGTAGAGAAACCACGCTCTGCCTATCATTTGTGCTGGGGGGGGGTAGAGAAAGCACCCTTTTAACCACGGTCTGCTAACCATTTGTGGGTAAGTAAACCACACTACTGCTACCATTTACGACGTTAGAAAAGCAAACCACGCTCAGCGTAACACTTGTCCGGGATCGAGTTTTGTTAATGCTGTATTTATTAATGTGATCGTGATATTCAAAGATGTTATCGGTAAGAAAGCAGCCTGCCTCGGGCCCATGAAAGGCAGCTATTAATTCATCTTTCTATCCCTGATGAACATACATACAAATATAAATTCTGATTACTAAATGCATACAGTGAGTGATTTTGTTACAGGATAGTGAGCAACTACTATACTTGAATAATAACAAAGGGGCGTTGTATAAAAAATAAGCTTTTAATATAAACAAGTTGGATTTTAAAATAAATAATAAATTAATAACAAAAGATGATTCTTGATCAATCAATCAAGCATAGCTTGTAGAAATAACTAAACAAATAACGTACCAGACATAATGCCACACTCACACAGATGTCCAAGCTTTTAGGAATCACTTCTTCCGTACATTGCTGGACTAACTCAAAATCGACCTCTTCTCGGTCTCAATCAACTTGTCTATATATATAGACCACCATATTAACTTCCCAGCTGCATGGTGAGTTAGAATTGGATTCCACTTTGAATCCGCTTTTAAGTAACTAAACGCCACTTGCTAGGCTGATCGAATGATGATGTTCGGTAAGAGTACAATGCATATAAAGGTTCGCAAGTAGAGGTGATATGCGCTGTAGAAATGCGCGGCAGAAAGGATGAAAAGGGAAGGGGTAGCCACACGGAAAAGAGGACATTGGCATATTTCATAAATGTTCTGTAGTAGGGAGGAGAACAAAGATACCATACTGAACCGCAGAAAGGCACTTTCGGTTCAATAACTCCCCCTGCGCCCTCCGGGTAAAAGAAAACAGTCCATAAACTTCAAAATAATGTCCGGTAGAAGAATCCCACGTTGGGAGGGGCACATCAACACTATCAGATTCCAGCGGTAAACTTCAATACAAATCTTCCATCGTCCCCTAAATCACAATCACCACACTCGCTTCCATGTTGACTATCCAGGCGCTGAAAATCAACTCCAATTGGACTCAGTCGCCATAGTGCAACTCTGCGGTGTTCCAGGTGAAGAACCGGGTGACGATACTATAGTTGGATTGCCGGAACGCAATCCCGTTCCACCGCTTTTCAGGAATCTGTAGTCCTAGAGCCACTATGTCGGTCAGCTGGGCACTCGGGGGTCGGCCGGATCCTCCAAGCGCTCGACTGCCGAACCTTCCAGGCTGCGTCGTAATGCCAATGTTAAGGAAGGGTAAACTGAAACAAAAAAAAAAGGCGAAGACAGGAAAACGGAACCTCAGACATACTAGTTCAACATGTGCCATAATACAAAATGCTTTTTGTAACCAATATCTAGTTTAACATACAGATATATTTTCACTACAAACATGCTTGGATTTACTCCATAGCATTACATAGTTTAACTTGACTGACATGTTGTTTTATAATGTGGCCATCGACGTTTTCTAACTCGAGGGTAACTGGTGTCAGAAAGCGTTTCACAATGTAAGGTTCAGACCATACCAGCTTTCCCATACGTTGCTCCCCACGATTACTGAGTGGATAAAGGCGATAACGTACTCGATCGCCAACTTTATAAGAGACGCCCTTCCTATCCTTATTATACCTATTAGCTACGTTCTCTTTAGCGACCTTAAGATTCTTGAATGCTTCCTCCCATTTCTGAACTTTGTTGGCTTGTTTCAAATCACTTAAGTCAGCATCGGTAATGCGCCAAATTAATTCCAAGGGATGCATAATACGTCTACCCAAAAACAATTCGGCAGGGGTAGTTTTTGTTGACTCATGGACTGCATAATTACAACCCAAAGCAAACAACGGCAAATGTTGATCCCAAACATTTTGCTTAACATTATGAAAAATGGTGAGACCTGTTTTCAATGAGCGAAAAAACCTCTCACAAAGGTTAGGCTTAGGATAATAGGGAGAAGTTGTAATACGATGGACACCCCAATCGAAACACATATTCTTAAACATATGGGAAGTAAAGGCTTTTGCATTATCCGAAACAATGGATTCAGGCACACCAAAGTTCGGAAAGAAGTTTCTAGTGAAGAATTCTACGACAACACTAGATTTCAAGGATCTCACGGGATGAAGCACGACGTATTTAGAGAACCCGTCGACAACTGCTAGAACCCCAACATTTCCTCGTTTAGAGCGAACTAAGGGACCAAAGAAATCAATAAAGAGTCTTTGCATGGGAGCTGTGGAGGGCTCCGCTGAATGAAGACCTACTTTAGTATTTGAAGCGGGCTTAGCTCGCTGACAATCAACGCAATTCAAAATATATTTACGCACCTCATCACCCATATGAGGCCAGTAAAATTGTCTATTGAGCTTTTCCATAGTCTTGGCAATGCCCAAGTGCATTCCCAAAGGAGAATCATGATAATACTTAAGTAAGACAGGCCGCAATACTACGGGAACCAACACACGATTCTTCGGACCTTTCCGAGGACTATACACCAATAGACCTCTATGTAAAGAAAAATCTGGACTATTAGTGCCTGCTCTAACTTTAGCATATAATCTCTTACAATCATTATCTTCTTGTTGATGCAATTTGAGATCTTTAAAAGATGCCGGAAAGTTCGATAGAAGATTGACTTGAGGGTGTTCCGGAACCTCATCTTCATGGAACAGTCGCGATAAGCCATCCGCCACCGCGTTATCAGATCCTCTAACATGGACTACTTCAAAGTTGAAAGCGGAAAGACGCACAACCCACCTACCAATTCTGCCCAGAGTACCACTGTTTTTACATAACCAAGAAACTGCTTGATTATCTGAATGAACCACAAAACGATTGTGTTCCAAAAAGGTACGGAATTTTTCACAACCGAAAACAATAGCTAAAATTTCTCTCTCATAAATGCTATACTTAATCTCGGCCTCATTCAAAGTGCGGCTAGCATATCCCACTGGTGCTAAATTGCCGTCGATTTCTTGATTAAGAACAGCACCTAACGCCCTATCACTGGCGTCACACTGAAGAACAAATTTTTTATTGAAGTCGGGAACCTGTAAAGTTGGAGCTTCACAAAGGGCTAATTTAAGACTTTGAAAAGAAGCTTCGCATTCTTGACTCCATAAGAATTTAGTTTTCTTTTTCTTCAAGTTATTCAAAGGAATGGCAATCTGAGAGAAGTTAGGAATAAATCTGGCATAAAAGCCCACCATTCCCATGAAACTTCTAACGCCTTTTAAATTCTTAGGTGTAGGAAGATTTTTGATGGCTTCAACTCTCTCCGGGTTCACTTGGATACCCTCGGCTGATAACAAATGGCCCAAAAACTTTATTTTAGAACAACCCAAAGTGATCTTTTCAGGATTAACAGTAAAACCTTTATTATTTAACCTTTCAAAGACTTCTTTCAAATGAGCAAGACGTTGCCGCATATCAGAAGAATACACGATGAGATCATCACAATACTGAAAAACATACTTGTATTTCAAGTCTCCGAATAATTTGTCTAATTCGCGACTCAATACTTGACTACCTACACTCAAACCCATAGGCAACATATTAAATTCGTAAAGGCCGTTAGGGGTAACGAAAGCCGTATATTTTCTGCTGGATGGAGTTAACGGTATTTGAAAAAAGGCGGAATGCAAATCAATTACGGAAAACACTTTGGCTCCATGAAATATTTGGAAAGCTGCTTCCAAAGTAGGCAATGGAAAACAATCAAACACCACTTTATTATTAAGTTTCCTATAATCGATAACCAACCTATGGCCTCCACTAGGTTTTGGAACAAGAAAAGCCGGGCTCGCGTAACTAGAACGACTTGGCCTAATGACACCTTGTTGCATAAGCTTATGAATTTCGCTTTGTAACAATTGCAACTTAGGTGGAGAAAATTGAAAAGGTGGAGACCGAACAGGGATATTATCCAACAATTCCAGTTCACAAAAACTATCTTTTGCTCTTCCTAATTGATTACTAAATAATCCTGGGAATTCTTTCACCAATTTGGCTAATTCCTTATCCTCCTCAAGATTATTGAGAGACATAACGCAACGTTGTTTCGAAGGATTCTTACCACACGCATGCCCGTACATACAAGGATGTACGTTAAACGGCAGCGAAACGTCTCGCGCAAATCTAAAATTACAGACTCTGTTCTGAAAATCAATTTTCATGCCGGATTTCGACATAAAATCGTAGCCTAGAATAATAGGAACAGGCAACTCTGGGGCCACATAAAACAGCTGGTCCCATGAAAATTTATTTATCTTTAAGTGCAACCGAACCATTTTATCTACAGAGAAGATTTGATTATTAACTGATTTACACTTCAAAGAAGTTTTCTTCAATAATTTCTTAGGCAAAGTAGAGACAAAGTCTTCTCGTACAAGAGAAATAGACGCACCACTATCTAACAATCCGTCTATTTTCTGGTGGAAAACTTCCACCGGTAAATGAGGCAAGTTTGCCGTGAAAGATGACGGTCTATTGTTTGCAGAAGGAAATATTCTTTTAGACGTTTGAATTCTTTTCTTATACTTTCCCAAGGATAAAGTCATAACATTAACATGCGGAGTATCTAAGCCCTTAGATCGACACTCTCTAGAAATATGTCCATAACGCTGACATTTCCAACATTGTAAGTTACTTTTCGATTGCCAAGAGTGATCGCGAGAAGAACGATTCGCCGAAGTATTAGGTTTACTCAAATTATCAGGCTTACTTTTTTCATTGAAGTTCCTCTATCTTTCAGCAATCTCGAAATCAGCCACTTTCCTAGCCAAGACACACATTTCGGCTACATTTTGAGGTTTCGTAGCAAAAACCAAATGCTGTCTGGTGGCCGGGGACATATTTTGTAGAATAATGTCAATTAACTTTTCTTCCGAAAATAGAGGGTTCAATACAAGTGAAGCTCCTTGAATATTGGAGATAAATTCCAGCAAAGATTCTTTAGAAAGTTGGAATCGTCGCGACACAAATTTAATCCAATAGTCCTCTAATAATCTAGGAGGCAACAACGAACATTTCACATATTCTAAACTCTCCATCCAAGTAAATCTCAAATTAACAACTTCACTCCAAACCTTCAATAGTATTCCTCCAATGCAACTCAAAATCGAGTTTACAAAATACTCATCGGGAACCAATTTCAATTCGAAGATCGAGTTAAGTTTAATAAGGAAGACAACTAGCAATTCCTTATCACCATCGCAGGGATCAACTTTTCTAATTAACTCTCGAAAAATTCGCTGATTATATTCCTCCGTATGAGAAGAAAGGTTGGGGACCGTTCCACTAGAAAAATCCTTGATAGAGCTAAGTCTACGATCACTTATATTCTTGTTCTGTTCTGCAGAATAATCCTCCTGAATTGCGCTGTCTACAATAAACTTACGCTTAATTGATGTTTGTTCAGCCGGGGAGAGAGAATTCATATGAATTTTAAGTCGCTGACGTAGTATATTTACATCGCCTTCAACCTCAATACCTAGTAAGCTTAACTCTCGGACGAGATTATCTTTAGATATTACATCTATCCAACTAGGCATGTTTACAAAGTACAATGAACAAAAGATGTAAACAACTATAAGCGAACGTAGCCTACTATGCATAAATCACTCTCTGTTTACGTATAAAGAAAGATGAGTCAATATCATTTACGTAACATAATACAAACGCGTAAATTAATGCTTTTCATTAACTTTAACATAAATACCAAGTATCGAAAACAAATAGTTGTTCGCAGGGTAATATCTCTGAGAAAGAAAAAAAAATGTCGATTTTCTAATTTCAAACTCCGTTTACGACCATACAGATTTTATACCCTTGTCTTGGCACTTGAAACCAAAACTCCGAAACTTGAATAGAAAATTTTAAATCGATACTACTAGAACCACAGTTAATAAAATACAGCATATCTTTCAAAGTGAAAGATACAAAACCACACGCTCTGCACTACCATTTGTTCTGGGGGGGGGGTAGAGAAACCACGCTCTGCCTATCATTTGTGCTGGGGGGGGGTAGAGAAAGCACCCTTTTAACCACGGTCTGCTAACCATTTGTGGGTAAGTAAACCACACTACTGCTACCATTTACGACGTTAGAAAAGCAAACCACGCTCAGCGTAACACTTGTCCGGGATCGAGTTTTGTTAATGCTGTATTTATTAATGTGATCGTGATATTCAAAGATGTTATCGGTAAGAAAGCAGCCTGCCTCGGGCCCATGAAAGGCAGCTATTAATTCATCTTTCTTTCCCTGATGAACATACATACAAATATAAATTCTGATTACTAAATGCATACAGTGAGTGATTTTGTTACAGGATAGTGAGCAACTACTATACTTGAATAATAACAAAGGGGCGTTGTATAAAAAATAAGCTTTTAATATAAACAAGTTGGATTTTAAAATAAATAATAAATTAATAACAAAAGATGATTCTTGATCAATCAATCAACCATAGCTTGTAGAAATAACTAAACAAATAACGTACCAGACATAATGCCACACTCACACAGATGTCCAAGCTTTTAGGAATCACTTCTTCCGTACATTGCTGGACTAACTCAAAATCGACCTCTTCTCGGTCTCAATCAACTTGTCTATATATATAGACCACCATATTAACTTCCCAGCTGCATGGTGAGTTAGAATTGGATTCCACTTTGAATCCGCTTTTAAGTAACTAAACGCCACTTGCTAGGCTGATCGAATGATGATGTTCGGTAAGAGTACAATGCATATAAAGGTTCGCAAGTAGAGGGGATATGCGCTGTAGAGATGCGCGGCAGAAAGGATGAAAAGGGAAGGGGTAGCCACACGGAAAAGAGGACATTGGCATATTTCATAAATGTTCTGTAGTAGGGAGGAGAACAAAGATACCATACTGAACCGCAGAAAGGCACTTTCGGTTCAATAATAATAATAATAATAATAATAATATAATAATAATAATAATAATAATAATAATAACAGATATACAGATAGATAGATAGATACATACATAGATATATCATCGGTTGAATAATGTCTTTGGCATTGTACGATTCCTAATGTCCAATTTTGTCGGTCGATCGAATCTCCTGGTTGTAGATGTTTCTCCTTCATATATAAATATATTCCCTGACTCCAGAAGGTTTTAGGTCTTTCTCTGCCTCGTCTTCCCTCAGGTTTCCATAGCTGATCCTCTTCCATACCATATCTCTTTTTTATCTTTCCTACCCAGTCTGTCTGGACTCAACACTTGTTGTTTTCCGACCCCGATGGTATTAGAGTATTCGAGGCCGAGGGGATCATTTCATCTCAACTTTTCCGTCAAATTCTTCCATATGAAGGGCAGATCAGGCTCTTAGCTGTAGTGAAAACAACTGATCTAAGGATGAACACCTCAAAAAATCTCTGGTCCTCCAGATTGGGGGGTTGATGCAGTAGGCCAGCTCCCTCCCATAAAAAAATGCAGTGCTAAAAAACCTAATAGAGATAAGCCGGTCAGATTAAAAGGAAGATGAATGAAATAATAATAATAATAATAATAATAATAATAATAATAATAATAATAATAATAATAATTTTTTTTGTAAACCTATGTTTTCCCTTTACAGAGATTTAGGCACTCTCCCTTTACGGAGAAGAATTTGAACCATACTAATTTGGTTACACTTGTTTTCGTATAGATGTCATTTTGAGTGGTCCGTGGTCAGCGTTCCGCCTCATACTGACATCTAGGAAACCAAGGTAGTACTAGGACGGGAAAATTCGGTAAATATTGCTTAGAGGCCTTTTCATTCAGGCTTAAGGACTTTTTACGAGCCTGAAAATCTTCAGACTCGGGACCCACGGCTTAAAGTCCCTCCCGGAGGACTTGCTCCTTGGATTTTTCCGTCCTAAAAAATCCATCGACCACAGCCGGGTTTGAACCCGAGACCCTCGGGACCAGAGGCAAGGAGCATAACCACTAGTCCACCGCGGCCGACAATAATAATAATAATAATAATAATAATAATAATAATAATAATAATAATAATAATAATAATAATAACAATAATAATAATAATTAGAGCGATTCCATGAAAATGTCATACCGAGGTGAAAATTTTGAAACTGACGCAGGAATAATTCTATTGATGTAATATATATCTGTAAATATCAAATTTTATAATTCTATAAGAAAATGTTTCAAATGTGCATAATTTTAATCTAATAATAGCAGTAGAACTTGTCATATTCCAAACCTGAAAAAATACGCAAAATTTTACCAATTTCTTGTTTAATGATTTGGTCGTATGAATTCGTTTTATTTCACAAAAATCTTTTGTTAAACCATACTTTGGTCCTCCTTGGTCGTAAATTAAACAATATTAATTGGATTCTAATATTCTATATACCTTAAATGTATCCTATAGTTGTTAACTGTAAGTTATGGTCAGTCAGTCACAGAAAACGGATAAAAATTACCGTACACAACATAGTAATTGATGGATTAAAATTTCCTCTTGGATTCAACGTTATCGGTATACAACTAACAAAAAAGTATAGTCATTTTCTTGTAAAGTGCTTGCTGGACTCCGCTGTCTATTAACATAAACATTGTTTAGGAAATCTGGTAGACTGTTCAGCTCGGCTGCTTCATAAAATAATTACTGGCCCTTCTTCTGTGACAATTTGAGCTAAAAGGCAGTCAGCGGAAGGATTTAAATGTAGAGTAATTACATGAAAATGTCATACCGATGTGAAAATTTTGAAATTGGCGCAGGAGTAATATTTCGATGAGATATTTTTTTGCAGATGAAATTTTCCGATTATAGAAGTTAATGTTTGAAATTCGGATTATTTTGATCTAAATTAATAGTAGAACATGATATATTCCGAAACCTGAAAACACATGCAAAATTAAACGAAATTTTGTTTTACGATTTCACTGTATAAATTTGTTTTGTTTCACCGACTCTTTTGTTATACCATATTTCGGTCCTTCCTGATTATAAATGTAATACTAATAATTGTATTATAATATTCTAGATAATTAAAATGCGCCCTATAACTATTAAGGGTAAGCTACAGTCAGTCACATAAAACATACAAAAATTATTGTACACAATACGATAATATTGATGGATCCAAATTTTCTCTGGGATTCTACGTTATCGGTACATAACTAACAAAAAAGTATTAACGACGTTGTCTTGTAAAGTAATTACGTTAATTATATTAATTACATTTTTATATTTGTATTAATGGCATTTAAATAATTCCTCATTATGTGATTATTCAATATGTATGTTATTAAGTGAGTTGAATTAAAACAAGAGCGCGGTTCTTATGTGTTAGAAAATGTGTGTGTGGGAGTCCTTGAACGTGAAAGGTTCACGCATTAGTTTGACCTTTGACATGACCTGTGTGTTGCATTATGGGGGATTCATTGTGCTATGTTGCCATATTGTACTAGCATTCACTTTGTGAAACAGAGTCATGCATATTAATTGCAAAAACAGTTTTAAATCATACGAAGTTTCTTGTATAAAAAATACAATTGGCGTGGAGTATATGTGATTAAGTATGTATAACCTGTAGTGTAAAATAAAATTATTATTGGGTGTAGCGTTATTGGAAGCCAACAGAGAGCAAATACGTATGACAACGCTGTACTATGTGCGCCACGTGCATAAAGTAAGATTTCGCGCATTGTAAGAAATTTCTTTCGATTGTTTAGTTTAAAAATATAACTCATGTCAGCAATATAATTTGTAATCAGTTGCTTTGAAAGAATTGTAACAGAATTTTCCACATTTAAATAAACAAATTAATAATTTGTACACTGTACTTTTTCGTTAATGTTTTTTTGTCTTTATAGTTGAGACGTGTGAAAGTTAATTTTAGTGTTCTGAAACGAACAATGCAAATTCCATATCGGCATTTTTATTTATTTTAATGGTTCAATCTATCAACAGCATCAGATAAATTTTAATCAGTTAATATGATTGTAATAAAATCATACTCATATTAGGCATATTTAACTATAGAGAAGGCCATTTCTTGTTAAAAAGTTAATATTTTCTTTATTTTGTGAAATTTAAAATGATACTTGATAACCAAGTTAAATAAATTACACTATTTATTTAATATTTTTACAGCATATCAAATTGTATATTTCCCATACATGATAAAAGGAGTGAAGTTCTTTATTCATCTCCATATTATCGCCTTTTATACATTATCCATCCATAGTAATTCTGTCCGAGGGCAGATCTTTCACTGAAATCATAGCATTTTCACGCTATGCTTGCAGCTTTACTAGGGAACTGTAGATGTGGTAGCTTCCCGTTGCTTTCTACACCGGTGAAGGAAGATGACCATATGGTTTCGGGGACCGTTTGGGCCTTAAAGTTTTCTTGACATTTGTCTTACAGGTAAGGAAAAACCCCGATAAAAACCTCACCCAGAAAAACTGTCCCGACCGGGGATCGAACCCGGGCCCGCCGCGTGACAAGGCAGCACGCTACCTCGAGATCACAGCGGTGGACTTATCTATTATAATTTCATATTATTTTGTAATATTTGTATAATATTTGCAGCTCCAGAATATTGAAGTCTAAATAAAATTCAGATATGTCAGTCAGTCACAGAATGTAGTCAGTCAGTCACACACCATATATTAGGTTATAACTCTGGTCTTAATTGTGATTTTTGTTTCGTTTTTTATTGAGAATGTAACTTGAAATGTGTCCTCCAAACGGTATTTTGGAAAATTGAATTAGGAATCCCACTTCAGAGAATGATGCAGATGAACATGTTAAGCTGCATGATGATTAGACATTTATGTCAGTCAGTCACACATACTTTGATAGATAATAAATAGCACTTTCTTCTTCAAAAGTTGTATATTTAAGTACAGTCTTAACCACACACTATTCCTCTATCATATCACGTAGATAACACCCCTAATTTCAATCAATTGTAATATTTACGCAACCATTTTGCTGCAAAAGTGTATTGTAAATGTCAGTCAGTCACATATGGAATTGCTCAATAATAATAATAATAATAATAATAATAATAATAATAATAATAATAATAATAGTAAATAGTACTTTGCGTAGTCCTACATGGGCTCATCCGCAATCTAAAAGAAAAATAGTAAATAGATACATTCATGTACAGTATACCCTACGAGCAGTAGCTTGTGTTAGGATGCTTTTAAATTTTCATCTTACCAACAATTGCTTGTTCCAGGATGATTCGAGCGAGAGGCTGTGGCGGCGCTTTGCAAGTCGCAGGTGAGAGATATCTGCCGAGTGGTGTCGACACTTCCCCCATGCCAACCCCGTAATATGTGGTGATAATAATCAGTCCCGCATGTTGCAAATTTCATGTCGTTGTGGTATATTGGTAACATCACTCTCCTCATCCAGTGCATCAAAATAATGTACAGTTTTGTCAACTGAGTAAATATAATTTTCCCAGTCAATTTTAGTATCTTCGTGTTTGTTTTATTGAGTTCCTGGTACTCTACTCTCACAAAGCACCTTCTACTTCATCCTCAGAATTCCTCGATCCCCAAATCACTACATTAGCAAAACTAATATTTTATTTTTTTAAATATAAATAGGATTGAATGATGACTCCATATAAAATGCATTTGAAAGTGTTAAATTCTAGTTTCTCTGTGCATGTATTTCATGGATAGAAAATAGTGAAAAAATTATAAAAATTATGTCTAATCAAACCGAAAAAATAAAAATAAAATCATCCCCTTCATATGAAATTAAAAATGAAAAAGTGAACGATCAGGGAAATATAAAAACAAGTTTCGATTTGGATAAAACAATTTTGGAATAAATAAAAAATTAAAAAAGAGAACACTACCTTAACTAAACATTAGTCCTAAATTTTAAAAATGCCAAATGAAAAACAAATATTATTTTACTTAGTTACGAATTAATTAAAATTAAAAATTTTATAAAACAATAGCGGACACAACACTAATCCATCTATTATTTCTACATCAAACAGGATCAAATAATCCCCTAGGATTAAATAGAAATATTGATAAAATTCCCTTTCATCCTTACTTTTCCATTAAAAATATTTTTGGATTTATAATCCTAATTATAGTACTAGCAGTCTTGACCTTAAAAGAGCCCTATGCCCTACTAGGCTATATGGATCGGAACATTGGGTCTTAACCAAAAATCAGGAGTGAAGAATAGGAACTTCAGAAATTATAGACTTCTGGAGATTGCAGAGTAGATTTAGTAGATAAAGGTAAAAAAAATCAAGATTTCAAATCCATAACTTCACATCAGACAAACCACATTGACAAAACGTATGTCAGAAGTCAGTAGATATCACAGGTCTTCTATATACAATCTAACGTATTTTATATAAAGTACTGATAGAAACCTTGAAAGATGGGTCACTAAACTATCTTGAAAACGTTCTTGAATTTCTGATTTTTTTCTGAATATTCTGTTCGCTCCATTTCAGAAATAAATTTGTCTCACTATAGTTTATTTTCCTCTTATTTTTTCAATATTCGGGAAATTTCCGAAACACATTATATACCTTAATAATTATTAGGCCGCCATATTCTGTTTTTCTGGTATGCTTAACCTTTCCACATAAACAAATCTATAATTCTCGTTTCGTCCGCTGTCAGATAGGTGACACTACCATCGCCAACGGCCGGCTTCGTTTAGAAGTATCTACATTTGAGAATTTTACACCACTACTTTTATAAGCAGTAATCGATGTTATTTAACATTTTCCAATACTGTTATTTTAACACAGTTCCAATAATAGATCATATTATAATATTATAATGATATTGTGAAAAGAAAAATGGTGTAGTGGGCTGCACACTAGTCTGGAGAACTAGAGGTCCACGGTTCGATTCCTGGTTCAGACATTAATTTTTCTTTTCCCAATATCATTATAATATTATAATACGATCCATTATTGGAACTGTGTTAAAATAACAATATTGGAAAATATTAAATGCTTAACCTATAGGACACAATTAAATAAAAGTTCATTAAGATAACATTGCTGGATTTAAAATAAGTATTGAGTAAGTACAGATGTTTCTATTATTTTATGAAATGACACGTAGGT
Source organism: Diploptera punctata (assembly GCA_030220185.1). Taxonomy (NCBI): domain Eukaryota; kingdom Metazoa; phylum Arthropoda; class Insecta; order Blattodea; family Blaberidae; genus Diploptera; species Diploptera punctata. Next base: position 39,869 of record JASPKZ010007171.1, read on the forward strand.
GTTTAGAAGTGGCACAAAAAGTAAACAAAATATCAATTTGTACCATATGTCGTTATCGTATAATACATGCGATTTACTAATAATCTAAACTTATGAAGATAAAATTAACCTTGTTTAATATATAATATAAAAATACTATATTCATAATTTATATCATATTCATATTAATGACATTCAAATAACAAGAGTTCTTTACTCACCAGGACCGACAGATAGTTCTGTTTCACGTCATCTGAAATACAAAGAAAAATATTAAAATAACAATTTAATTCGTAATCTTGTTTTTTACAATTGATAAGTTCACATATTTTCATTCAGTAAAATTATTTGTAAATTCTGATCTTATAAAATAATTAGTTAAGAACACATCAACGTTAATATGAATTTTAGAAGAATAGCATTAATATGGAGAAAACTATAGGCCTATAACATCCATCTAGATTATTTTTTACAGGAAACCAAATGTAATACGAACAGTTAGATTTTATAGCTGAAATGAGATTTCTGAGAAGTGTGGCTGGTTGTAAACTTCTAGATAAGAGAAGAAGTGAAGATATAAGAAATGAGCTAAATATCTTTAAACTCTTAGATAGAATAAAATAATCTAGAAAAAACTGGAAAGAACATGTTCAAAGAATGGAAGATGATCGCATTCCCAAAATTGTAATTAAATACAAACCAAAAGGACGCAGGAATGTTGGTAGACCGAAGAAGAGATGGATCCAACAATTGAATGAGGATCTATCAGACCGGAACAAGCCACATGGCCTTAATCCGTGATTGTTATTGTTGATGATGATGATAATAGATTTTATAGACTACGATATAAAATAAAATAAGTTAAAATATACCTTCTTAGATAAAATCCGTCGTCCTCAACTTATAAAATATGTAATCTTTATGCCTGTAGGCCTTTCAGAATATCCGTTACATCTTCAGCAAAAGCCACATCAACCATCATACTGGATGTTGTAGCGAAAAGTGACCTGCTGAAGATGGAACGGATGTTCTGAAAGGCCTACAGGCATAAAGATTACATATTTTATAAATTGAGGACGACGGATTTTACTTGAGAAGGTATATTTTAACTTATTTTATTTTATGACTCTCCACCTCAACGGTTTTAACAATGAATTTTATTAGTATTGAGACTACGATAGGTACAAAATGTGGCACGAATGGGTAATGAAAGATAGTAATATAAACTTCTCATATGAAAAGCTTCCATATCTTACAACACATTTCTGTTTGGAAGCATCAATATTTATACTTGACATTTCTTTCTTTAACTCAGTTTATCTTTCCTTTATAAGTATTGTTATATAACCCACGCCATGCGGGCTTACAGTGACACAACTTGTCGGGTGAGGATCACACAAGGACATAGGGGATCTTCCTGGACAAGTGGGGTGATTGTGATAGCTAGATGGTGTCTGGGGACTATTTTGGCCTTAAAGTTTCCTGAAACTTTTGTCTTATAGGTGAAGAAAACTCCCAAATAAACCTCACCAAGGAAAATTGTTCCGACCGGGGATCGAATTCTGACCCTGCAGCGGAGGGAACAAAGTTACTTCTAGATAACAGCGATACACTAAATAAAGGCCTTCGCTTTATACATACTAACATTTTATTATTTTGTACACTTTCAATACTTAATAAATAACATTTTTGAGCTATAAAAGAGAGGGTCTTTTTCTGTCCTTTTTTTTTGTCTTATTCAGCACCTCTCCCCCTTTTTTATCATTACAATTGCACCTAAAAACCTCAAACGTAAACATTACAATAAAATGTGACACTATATTTTGCAATGTATTGATGGTATCTGAAAAAGTCCTTTCATTTTATCTTCAGACTCTTTCAATCCCATATTTCTGTCAATAATAATAATAATAATAATAATAATAATAATAATAATAATAATAATAATAATAATAATAATAATAATAATAATAATGATAATAATAATAATAATAATAATAATAATAATGATAATAATAATAATAATAATAATAATAATAATAATAGCAGAGTTAAGGCCTTAAGGCATTGTCTACCACTCAACCAGGTTTAAAAAAATACAAAAGAAAAGTCTTAAATCTAAATTAAAAAAAAAAAATATATATATATATATATATATAAACGATTACAAGTTATGAATGCAATACAATTAATATTTATAATGTATTTTAATTTACTCTAAATTTAACGAATTAAATATATAATATGTCATTCACATCTCGGTCTTCCTTTTATATTTCCTCAATATTGGCACCACTGCGTCGCCTCTTTTGACAATATTTCATCATGAAATCTCACCACATGTTGGTAATAACATCTTTCTATACATTATTTCCGTTATACTTTATCCTTTCCTACTTCTTATTTCCATTAACTTTGTTTGTTTTATCTGTGAAGATAAAATATAATTATACAATTTCTAGAAAAAATATATATTAAAACATGCAAATGTGGCAAGTCTTGTTAAATTTCACAGCTCTTGAATTTTCATTATTGGAGCATATTCATGTTATTATGGATCTGGTAAATATGATAATTTTGCATAATAAATTTCGTTGTGGTAGACATATATCTAATGCCTTAGAATATCTTGCATTAGGTTTTCTCATAACTACATACATACATAAGGACTTTATTAAACTAAAAGTAAGATACATACAATGTTATTTACAAATATGGATCGTACGGGCAGTAAGCCGTACGTGCTGTTGACAGTCCGTTACAATAAGTTGATGTTTAAAAACAAAAACAAAAACACAATAATATTACATTTAGATATCAATACAATTACATTATACATTAACTTAATTATGTAGAATTATTACAAATGAATGGTATTGCAATTTGTTAACATATTTATTTATTTCTGAATAAGTGTTGTACTTATTTTCCGCGTTTTGTCCAGAAATCTATCCAAGTTTATCCAATTTTCTGGGTTTACCAGTAACTCGTAGCATGCCAATCTTCCACGATTTGAATTTAGACGTCTTTCCGGTAATAACTGATGCCTCGAATATTATAAATCGTTACATTTTCCTAATATATGTATCTCATCTTCAAAGCTCCTGCACATTGGACATATCGTGATCATCGCTAATTTTTTTAAATTTCCATGCCCCTACCCTGATCTCTCTTTAAATCCTAGATAGAGTATATAAGATTTATTTTCCCCAAACTTCTTTTAGGTCTCTTGGTAAAAATAGTGATCTTTTCTCGCACATTCGGCCAAAATATTTTGTCGGTTTATATCTATGTACCTCCTTTTAATTTTTCTCCACACATTCTTGCGATTTTAAGCCCCTTTTTCCCATACCCAACCCATACCAATCTCTTGGAGATCTCTCCTAACCTCGTCTGCCCAGAATTTCCCATTTGCGTTCCTAATTTGGTGGTCGTAACAAATTGCTCTGAGCATTGTTTGTTCACCTTGGATTACCCGCAACCAGTACTTGAGTACACGAATTAAGTAAGGGTAGATTTGTAATGCAATGTTAGGTGTCGGATGCAAATCTGAAGGCGTGATTCACTTGTATTTTGTTCAAACAGCGTGTATTTATAATTAACAACTGGAACGGGTTTATGAAATTTTGAGGGTCGTTGGTTCAAACACGACCGTAACCCCAAACTGCATGAACAACCATGACAAAATTAAGGTATTGGGAGGAATCTAATTGCTACCACACCCAACATGTAGCCATAATCTTACACCTACAGATTACCATCTATTTCTATCCATGACTCATTTCCTTGCATGTAATATTTCGAAAAAACTGAAGGTGTGGAAGTGGGTCCCAACGAATTCTGCGCATCAAAACCAGATACTGGTAATGTCGCAAGATAGTACATCTCGTCGAAAGATGGCTCAATACCATAGAATCTGATGAAGAGAAGTTTAATTTATTGCCAGAAAACATTCCATTTAATAGTGTTAACGCCTTACAGGCAACAGATTTTTGCTGACATTGCAATTTACTGATGATCAACTGGTTTTAGCGCAAGACTAATTTGATATGGAATTCATGATAAAAAGGTTGAAAAACACATATAAATCATGGGGTCTCACAGCAAATTTACAAAAAAAACAGAATATTTGGCATTAAATAGCAATGAAAGAGATAATTTAATATTGGAAGAAGGAACTCAAATAAAGTAAGTGAAACAAACTAAATATTTGGGAATAATTATGGATAACATTGAAGGTATAGACAAAGAGAACATAAAGCATAGAATTGAATTGAGTAGCAAAATAATACTATCGTTAAATTCTATATGGTGGGATAAGGATATTTGGAAAGACACAAAAAATATATTGGTAAAAAATTGGTGGAATCTGCTTCAGTGTATGGAAGTGAGGTATGGACAATTGATAAGTACTACAAGAATAGACTAATAACTCTAGAAATAGATTATTTACTCAGAAGTGCCGTGAAAATTAGAAATAGTCACAAATAAGGAAATTAGAAACATAATGGAAGCAGAATAAAGAATAATTGAAAGAAATGAGAATGAATTGAAATGGTTAGGACATATTTAAAGAATGGAAGATGAGCGATAACCGAAACTAATACATCAACCGAGCAGAAAGAAGAAAAGAGGGAGACCAAAGTTAGCACGGAAGGAAAGCATGAAGATAATAGTGCAAGCAAGAGGGCTAAGCATTGAAGATGCCCAAGATCGTAGGCTTCGGAGGTTTGGCACGGGAAGAGGGCAGCAGCTGCAAAAAACCGAAAATAGAACGCCTTTAGGTACTTTTCCGTGCCACACGTGCCTTAAAGTGTCGGGATATGGATTTTAGCTATGGATCACACACATACTTTTTTGAGCACACAAGGGCATGGAGGACCTCCCCGAATGTGTTATTAGCTCAATGTCAGGACCTCCGCCAAGACAACACAACATTAAGATGAAACACACCTTTCATACACATTGTACTAAATATGCTAAGTATGATAATATTATTATAATGGCCAGATGATGTCAGGAGGCCGTTTGAGTTACAGGAGAGGAAAAACTCCGAAAAAACCTCATTTACAAAACGTGTCCCGACCGGGGATCGAACCGGTGCCCGTTGCGTACAAGGCAGCGACGCTACCCAACGACCACAGCGGTGGACGCCAGAAAATATTCATAAGTAATGCCACGAGTGATTTTCAAATTATCGATAAATACACGATTCATGAAGTGAGGAGTGAATTTATCTAGAGAATTTGGAAATCAAGAGTGACATTTGTTAGGATTATTTAACGAATAAAATTAAGCTGTTTACTCACAAATTATTGTTTAACTATAGTTATTTAAAAATATTTATATATTTAATGTAAACGGCGATGTTTGAAAACAAATCAGAAATGTGAGGTTATGTTCATTCACTGCTGATTGATCATATTATTTATTGCCAAATAAGATCTCAATATTGTAAGAGTGCACCCAAGTGGAAAAATAATGAAACACATCAAACTATATATCATAATCAACATTACGGGTTATTCATTTATTTTTTTAGTAAACAACTCATTAAAATGAAGGAATCTGTTAATTATTTGCTATATTCAATGTATTTGTTGGAGAAAAATAATGCTTTGACCTGTTCAGAACATTAAAAAGTAGGAGCTTTCTGTATCACAAAAGCTGGAGCTGATAAAGAGAAATCGATAAAAAGCGAGGTGAAACACGACTGTGATTGGCTGTAAATCAAAAACCATTGTAACGTGATTGGTCATTGACTCCCATTTGGGGCATGAGTTAAATAGTGGAAATAAATTAGTCTTTAAAAAATAACATTAAAAGACATTACTTGTGAGGCAGTATCTGTAACCTGCAAGTCCACGTCACGGAAAAATGTTCAAAACAGTTACAATAGAAATGTAGTATGTTTGTTACAAAGATTTATTTCTTTATTCATAAGAATATGTCATCATCATCATCACTCCAGGGATTAGGCAATTGCCCGTTCCGACTTCATAATGCATCAGCCCAACGTCTTCTAGGTCTTCCAACATCACGTCTTCTCGTGCTTGATAATTTCTTGCTAACAATGGATATCTCTCCTTACTCATTCCATCCATATGATCAATCCATTTCTGTCTGTAATTCGTGACCTTATCCAATAAAGGCTGTACTTTCAATTCTTCTCTTATATCCTCATTTCTTATTCTATCAAGTCTTGTACATCCTTTTACTTGTCTTAGGAACTTCATCTCCGCTGTCTGTATTCTATCCTTCTGTTTTTTCACTGGAGCCCAAGTTTCACATCCATACAATATTGTGGGAACCGCCATAACATTATACATTTTTATCTTGGTTTCTTTTCTAATTTTATTTTTGAATGTTCTCTGTATTGTTCCACACACCGTCTGAAATTTATTTATTTTGGAGTCAATATCTCTTTCCACATTGTAGCCAACATCACAGCCCAAATATTTGAAACTAGACACCTGTTCTATACTTTGATTTTCTAAAATAATTTTGGATCTCACTGGATCTCTTCCTCTGAAAGTCATGGTCTTCGTTTTCCTTACAGAAATCTTTAGATCATATAATTTACATATTTCATTTAATGCATGCATTGATTTCTGTAAGTCGTCTTCATTTTTCTGTATTATGATTACATCGTCAGCAAATAGAATATGTAATATGTAATAAATTAATTTATATATGATGCTCGCTTTGTTAGTTTTTATATTATGCATTTTATTGGTATTCACTTTTAAAAAAATGTGATCTTATCTTATGGAGCTAAGTTTATAATTACAAACTTCTTCTTCTTCTTCATCATAATCATCATCATCATCATCCAGGGATTAAGCCGTTGGCTCGTTCCGGTTTCATGAAAGCTAGAATTGTTAAAATTGTTCAGACCATCTTCTGTGTGGGAGCCCAACATTTCTCCTTCCGTGCGATTTATAATTACAAACTTAATATAAAATAATGTTATTTTATACAGCGCTCTTTAACATCTAATGCCATTACGACCATAATTCAGATGTAGACTTGAAAGGGCCGCTTTTATAAGCTTCAGGTTCTTTTACGTGCCGGAAATATACGACATGGGACTCGAGATCTAATTCTCTTCCGAAGGAACTCATTTTCACAAATTTTATGTCCTTAAAAAAATCTATTGACAGCGATCAGAGTTTGAACTAGAACTACTAGAAGCAGGTTAACTACTAGTTCAACGGACCGACAAAAAAAATCGTGGACGGCAATTCTATTATCTTTATATATGAATATTCGTACTTATATCCGCGAAAATCTGCAATATAACATTATATATATATATACAGCCTAGGTAACCGATCTCCATGAAAAATTGTACCTACGTACATGTTTTTAAGTACGCCGAGTGTTTAGCCACTAGACCTATCTATTATGCTCTAAAACCATTAGGTGTAGGAATTCACCTGAAACTCTAGCGGTCGGAATGTTCAGTGTTTCACAACAAAACCTGGTATATGCTATTAAAATAAACAGAGGTAAGTATTATTCAATATTCAGCGAAATCCGACCATTAGCAGTGGGGGTTTACTTAAAATACAAAAATAATTGACTCTAGCAAACCGTCATGTTTTGTTCGTCACTATGTATAACTTTGTGTATACACATCTTCAAATACAAGTGTTTATATCTTATCCGCTCTTGGAGTGATCCAAACATAAACAAACGTCAATTGTATTCTTCCGCCATTCGCGCCACAATTACTGCCACATTGACATGGAGCACGTGTGAAATGTACCCCATAACCACATGTGATCGTTGAATGGGGTAGATTACAAAAAAGCTGGTGAGATTTTTCACTGAACTTCAACATCATCATCATCATCAACAACAACAACAAGGATTAAGCCCAATGGCCTGTTCCGATCTCATTATAGGTCGAATTGGCCCTTCCATCTCTTCAATGGTCTTCCCAACATTCTTCTCCCTTTTGGTTTATAATTATACATTCTTCTTGGTATGCGCTGTTCATTCATTCGTAATACTTGCTGAAGATAAGCATTTTGATAATATTTTATTCTTTCACAGAGATTAAATATATTAAGTTCTGTTCGTTTTTCTTTTTATCGGTCCTTTGGTATCCTGCTATTGCTCTCAACATCTTCATTTCAGCAGCCTCTCTTTGTTTACTTGCCTTTGTTAATGTCACTGAACTTGTGAATATATTTAAAATAACTGTTTTTTTTACCATTAGTCAGAAGTCTGTCAGACTTGTGTTTTAAAAATTTAGATAGAAACACAGTAACAGAAGACTCGACACCCTGAGCCATTTTCTTCATCGGAATCGATTGAAGCATGACTCAACTTCATCAACCAAATGTAATAAACTATTTAATGTTGTAATTATTGATTACGTATATTTTAGAATATTTTGTATGTTTTGTATGTTTTGAATATCATTATTTTCATTCACGAAGAATAACAAGTATATTCAGAGGACATATTTTTAATTTAATGAAGGGAACTACTTTTTCGCGTACTTACTGTTTCTACATCGTACGTCGGTGTCCATAACCAATGAAAAGCGAGCAAGTCACATGGTTTTGTTATGATGAGTACCACTGACAGACTTTAGCTGCTATTATGCTCTAAAAACATTAGGTGTTGGAGTTTACCTGTTACGAATATTTAAAAATCATATTTAATTTATTTAGGCGTACCAGCGCATGCCAGGCATTAGCTAGTGTACAATAAATTAGTTTTTATTTGTAGGTAAGTCGACGTGTTCACTAATGAGATAAAAATATTAACATATGGTTGTATATGTACAACCACTGATAGTTTCATTCTACAATATACAGTCTATTGTGTAATCAGCCTAGATTTGTTTCCATAGGAACGTTGAACATTTTCCATCTTGCTTGAATTTCTAGCTGTCATCATTGCTGTAAATGTAAACTGCAATTGCAATTACTCTTGTAGAATTTAGATTGTGATAATAACTGTTAACATCTGTTGGGTTAATATTATGTTTAACAAGTCTCATGTGATATTAGAGACCAACATCTGTTAGTATTTAGTAAACAGGGATCTTTAACAGCTGGGGTAATTACCATGATAGTCTAATTCAAAGCTGTGCGTGAATAAGACCAACAAGTTTTGCACAGAGAATGAACTTCAGTTGCTTTTATGTGCTGTAAATATAACAAACTGTCAACAATTGCATACCGAAACCTACCTTGAAATTTCTTTCAGAGAAGCTTTGTAATGTACAAAGACCGCGACAAAAAAATCTGCCGTTTTTAAATGCAAGGCACTAAAATCCACTAAAATCTCATTTAAGGTATGGGGAGTAATACAACTCTTGTATTGGTAGATTGGGTAAGACAACTGCCGTCCGCGCCGTGTCCCGCCTCAATCCACTTCTCTCTTACTAATGCAGGAACGTACATCTGCTCCGTACAGTGGGTTGTTATTGCTGTATTCTGGTTTCGGCTAAACTTTACAACATATGACGTATTTTTTTTTTTAATTCCTTCATAAACTCCTGTCAAATTTTATCCTTACGGTTTCTTTTTCTAATTATTTCCAACTATTTAAATTACGTTTACATTCTTAACGATTATTTCAATCTTTTTCTATGATATATAACTACATATGTAGCATATGTAGTATGAAGACGTGGAAGCCATATTGATTTGGACAAATATTATATGAAACAACAAAGACGTGTTCGAGTGCAGCCAACATAGAGTATATATTAATTAAATATAGATATACACTTCAGGATTTCAGAACTTGGTATTTATTTTGGGCGCTGCATTCTTACACAGGTTAGAGTGCTTAAATTGCGTTAGGTTAACTTTTAGGTTGGTCTTTCAGAGTTTACAGTACTTAAATTTCTTTAGATTAGCTTTTAGGTTCGTTAAATATCGTGTAAATGTTGGCTGCATTCCGTGATTTCATAGAGTAAACCGCTTTGCTTTTGTTGGCGCATGCGCACGGTGTATAGAAAGACATTTCAGGTCTCATGTTGTAAAGTATTTCCCAGTCTTCGATTTCTATGTCTGGCAGTTAAAAACGGCAAATATTTTTTGGAGACGGTTTTGTTAACCACAACGCTTCTCTGGGAAAAAAAAAAATCAAGGTAGGTTTCAGTGTGCAATGGTTGTAAGAAACAGGACAAATTGCTGTATTTCCTTTCCGAAGAAAATTCTCCATTACTCGCTACATTCATGATATCGACGTCAACATCTTAACGTGCGCCAAACAATGCCTAGAATTTAACACAACAGCAACCTTTAAAAAAGCTCCTTGATGTAAGGTTAATTTTTATGGTATACCAGGTCTACAGATTCGATACCATGTAATTACCTTTTTTAATATAAATGGACTGGAAGTAAATATCAATAAAACTAAATAAATGGTCACACATAAAATACATTATATAATGGAAATGGACAGCTAATGACAAATGAAGGAAATTTTTGAGGAAGTGGCTGATTTAAAATATCTAGGAACAATAATCACAAATAGGAATGAGATGCACAAAGAAATTAAACATAGGCTTAGTTCTGGAAATGCCTGCTATTATGCATTGCAGAGACTCTTGATGTCCCAACTCCTTTCAAAAAACGTTAAACTGAAAATATATAAAACTATTATTCTACCAGTTATATTATATGGGTGCGAAACATGGACTCTTACTTTAAGGGAGGAAAGAAGATTTGAAGTATTTGAAAATAAAGAACTTAGGAACATTTTTGGACCAAAGAGAGATGAACAGACAGTTGAATTGAGAAGACTACATAACAATGAACTACATGGTCTTTATAGGAAGCCAGATATAATAAGAACAGTTAAGTCTCGTAGACTGCGATGGGCAGGACATGTTGCACGTATGGGGAATGAAAGATTTGCATGGAAGCTTCTTGTAGGAAAGCCAGAGGGAGAACGCCCAGTTGGTAGACCAAGAATGAGTTGGGAGAATAACATTAACCATGATTTGAGGGAAGTAGATTATACTGGGAATGATTGGAAAACATTAGCTCAGGATAGGGATGTATGGAGAGCGTATGTCCGCGCGGCCATGAACCTACGGGTTCGATAGTGCCAGTGAGTGAGTTAGTTACGTAATATAAATTATAAGAGATGCACTTACCTTCAAAAAATTAACTGAGAAATTATTTTATATGGGAATTATCAAAATAGGGCTTAGAAAAATTGATCAAAATTGACGGATTACGTCATGTTAAAGATTTTACTCGCTGCATCGTCATCGACTAGCTAGTGATAGCAATTACTTCAGGCTGTCATGGCTCTTGCAAGTTGTAGTATCAGCATTTTAATTTTCAACTAAACTAACAATTTAAGAATATCTACATCTAAAACAAAAATATTAGCTCTCAAAGGAAAATGTGCAATAAGAACAAAAATAATGATAAACAATGTAATTATAGACCAAGTTCAGAATTTTAATTATATGGGATGTCATTTAGGCAGTGACAGAAATTTAGATAAACACACTAAAATACAACGATTCAATTATCTATATCGCACAATTAAACGCACTTTATTGAATAAGACTAGAAAATAAACTATTTTGAAGTTTTACAAAGTATTGACAGTTCCGTCTCTTATCTATGGATGTGAAACCTGGACATTAACAAAGGCAGATAGTAAACAAATAGAGGCTGCTCAAATGAAGATGTTGAGAGCAATAGCAGGATACCAAAGGACCGATAAAAAGAAACACGAAGATATAAGATCAGAACTTAAAATATTTAATCTCTGTGAAAGAATAAAATATTATCAAAATGCTTATCTTCAGCACGTATTACGAAGAAGAATGTATAATTATAAGCCAAAAGGGAGAAGAATGTTGGGAAGACCATTGAAGAGATGGAAGGACCAATTCGACCTATAATGAGATCGGAACAGGCCATTGGGCTTAATCCTTGTTGATGATGATGATGATGAACTAAACTAACTAACTCACTGGCACTACCAAATCCGAAGGTTCACGACCGCGCGGACATAAGCTCTCCATACATCCCTACCCTGAGATTTTTTCCTATCTTTCCCTGTATAATTCACCTTCCTCTAACTATTCAAACTAATACATGCCCTACATATTAGGTATCTTCCTTCTATTTTTTGACTCCCTCTTTCTTTTCTCCATTCGCGATACATATCCTTCCCATTACAGACTACGAATCTTAATTTTTATCTAAGCTTTAGTAAAATTCATACAGTATTTTATTATTTACCAATATTTATCTCACTGACTATCTTTCATTTGATTTTTGTTTATAGACGTTTTAACATCTAAAGTCTTATCGCATTTCATCATCTTCACTTCAAGGTTTAGGCGATTCGCCTCTTCCGAATTCACAATGGTTCCTTCCATCTCTTCCTAGGTCTTCCTACATCCCTTAGGTTTATAATGATATGCTATCTTAGGCAATCTTGTTTCTTCCACTCCTTATCGCATTTGTGATCTTTAAATGTATTCAGAAGGGTGCATGTTTTTAGTGTTGTATCACAAATATTGCGGAAATAACTTATAACGATTTGAAATATCGGATACGTCAGTTGTTGCTGGAAAGATTTCTAAATTCATATAGCGGTAGATTGGTATGATAGGAGTTAATGGAAAACCCAGAAAATTGGATAAACGTGGACAAGACGCGAAAAAATAAGAACGATACTTATTCGTGAATAAATAAATATGTAAGCAAAATGTAATATTAATACCTCATAACTACCTAGCTTAACTAATGCATAATGTAATTATTGTATTATCTATTTTATATTATTATTACTATACATTAATTAATTGATAAGGACTTTGAACTGCACGTATAGCATGCTTCCCATGCGAATCATATTTTTACATAGCATTATATGTACTTTAATTTTAGCCTAATAAAATCCTACTACTGTTAATATTGTAAGTGCCATGTGTTTTGTAAAGAAGTAAATTGATTTGATTTTAATGATAATATGAGATATAAAACCAGTCCTGGTAATTGAAATTCGACTTAGCATTTACCTTGACTGAAGAAAAGCACGAAATAAACGAGGTTGGTTTGCACTGGAGTTTGAACCTGGGAACTCCTGAATACTAATCTGAAACGCTTACCGCCTTTGTCAATATGTTCGGTTGCAGGATGTTATGAGTGTTGTCTCTGCCTCAGAAGTTCGCGGGTTGAAGCCCGGATGGGTTGATGGATTTTTAAGGGCGGAAAATCCTGAATATATTTTTCATCGTGAGGGAAATAAAGCCACAAGTGCGTGCCATAGATTTCTAGCTTGTAAACGAACGCAGATTAAAATAAATAATAGTTTTTAAAAACTAAAACAGAACGCTTTATTAGAAAACCGAACTCAAAAATGAAAAATAATTTTAATTTCCAACACGCTTGGGATAAATCAACAAAAAATTATCTCTAACACATTTAGAATAAAACTAGAATTATCAACAAAAAGAAAATAATTTTACCATCAAAAGCATGGAGTGCTCTGTATTAATTAATATATTTGATAATTAACAGATATTGGTAAAAGTAAAGTCTCTAAGAAGAAAATGTAAAAATCATAAAAAGCACCCCACGCTTTTGATGGTAAAATTATTTTCTTTTTGTTGATAGTTCTAGTTTTATTCTATATGTGTTGGAGATGATTTTTTTGTTGACCACTTTAAATTTATCCCAAGCGGTGTTAGAAATTAAAATTATTTTTCATTTTTGAGTTCGGTTTTCTAATAAAGCGTGCTGTTTTAGGTTTTTTTAAACTACTATTTATTTTTTTATTTTTTAGTTTTAATATTTTACAGAATAAGATAAGAATGTAACTATCTTTAAATTCCATACTATTGTAGTATGAGCTAAAAGTATTACTCTTTAAAAAAAAAAAACCCTCCCCACCCGGATTTGAATCAGCGACCTATGGATTACTGAAATTATATACCACTAGTTCAACGCTCTACCAACTGAGCTCTTTCAACGATTGACCAAAAAGTCGACAAGTCCGTAACCTGTTTTACCAGTTTTAATTTTTTTGATTTTCTGATGATTCTGGCCAGGAATTTAGAAATTAAATATGAAATTATTGTAGTGTCACGGGTCCTTTACAAGTATACAAAGTTTCAGTCGATCCAATGTCTCTAAGTGGGTGAAAATCATATCCAAAGATTCCGTTACATAAATACAAACACACTTTTTTTTGATTTTCTGATGATTCTGGCCAGGATTTTAGAAAATGAATATGAAATTATTGTATTGTCACGGGTCCTTTACAAGTATACAAAGTTTCAAGTCTATCCTATGTCTTTAATTGGGTGAAAATCGTTTTCAAAGATTCCGTTACATAAATACAAAGATATTTTTTTTTATTTTCTGATGATTCTGGCCAGGGTTTTAGAAAATAAATATTAAATTATTGTATTGTCACGTGTCCTTTACAAGTATACAAAATTTCAAGTAGATCCAATTATTTTAAGTGGGTGAAAAACGCGTTGAAAGATTCAGTTACATAGATAGATAGATAGATAGATAGATAGATAGATACAGGTCAAACTAATATAAAGCGTGTAATAAGAAGAATTTTAGAATATATTGCTAGCTCTCTCAAGCCCCGCTTTGAATTGAGAAGTTAATTTCTAAGTTATGGAAGATCTTCATTAAATAGAACACTAACTTACTAGTTATGGACGTCTCTGTATACGTGTGGCTAGTGCGCATGGTATCCCCATTGGGATACCAGGTTCGAATCCTGACGGTCCCAGAGGATATTGGTTTTGGGAAATACCGGAATATTTGGGATTTTATCTGCGTGCAAAAGTAATGATTAGAGACGAAATTATTGAACAAGTATCCCACTTTAAATATTTAGGATGATATATCAGCTATGGGTATGATAAACATATTGGACATAAAACTCATCAGTTTCAAGCTATTTGTGGCACAATAAATAGAACATTGAATAATAAAGCCCATAAACAAACAAAATTAATTTTTTATAAAACAATGGCGGCCCCTGTCCTTTTGTATGGGAGCGAATCTTGGATTATCACTACCAAACAAGAAAGTAAATTCCAAGCAGCCGAAATGAAATTTTTAAGAAAAGTAAAAGGATGTACCAGAATGGACCAGATAAGAAACGAGGATATCCGTGTAGAACTGCAGATCTATTCCATAAAACAAAATATATTTAACAACAAGATTCAGTGGAAAGAACATGTAGAAAGAATGGAAGTAAATAGATTACCAAATAAAATCTTCCATTATTTTCCAAGAGGAAGAAGAGATGTCGGACGTCGTCGGAAGAGATGGTCTTAGATCTATTAGTGAAGACGGAACAGGCAACTAATGCCTAAACCAGGAAGTGAAGAAGAAGAAGAAGAAGAAAAAGAAGAAGAAAAAGAAGAAGAAGAAGAAGAAAAAGAAGAAGAAAAAGAAGAAGAAGAAGAAGAAAAAGAAATCTGGGGACTCCCGTTTTACGAATTTCATCCCACCAACAATCTCCATTCTCTTTTCCTCTCCTTTACGTCATTCCATTTTAATTATTTAATATCATATCACACTATCACTATCCATCTCATATCATGTTACGAAAAATAGTTTGACTGGCAGCATCAAGTGTTAAAAAATGTTGTTGCGGGGATCTAGAGGAGTCCACCAGAGTGCTGGTTCATGAATCCAAGCATCGGCAATAAAAAATGGCGGTATGGGTTATCTGCTTGTACCGGACCCCGAAGACGATCTACAACCCACGTAATACCATAGAGAAGAATTTTATATCATTGTTCCATAATATATTGGCATAGCACAAATCGGAGAGCTCGGGCAGGCTGACCGCCCAGTCTGAATAAGGAACTAAAGAACTACTAAGTTATGAGTAATACCGGTAACTTACGCAAATAATGAACTAATAATGTGAAATTATAGCATTAATACGATATACAGGGTGAAAATTATTTAAACCGACAAACTCTGGGAGGTTGTAGGGTACACCAAAACAAATATTTTTCCCTAATGCCATTTTTTCCTATGAGGATTATTTAAACCGGTAGAGGGCGTATTACGCTCTTCAGTTGTCATGACTACAACTTCTGTTCATGGTAGGAATTGTTTTGTCCAGCAGTATAGTAGTGAATTGTATCTGTTTACTAATGGAGCGATACACCTGGAGTGAGTACACTGACATGTGTGGGCCGGTGTTGTTGGGACTGTTTAATTAGGACATATCTCCTACCTAGGCCATTGAATGGCAGGCACTATTTCAATTTTCTCGCCAGAGCATTGCCAGAATTGCTGGAAGACGTCCCGCTCCCTACAAGACAACGCATGTGGTTCCAACATAACGGGGCGCCGGCACATTTCAGTCGTCGTGTGCGTCGATTCTTGAACCAACGGTTTTCAGAAAAGTTGATTGGTAGAAGTGGTCCTGTACCATGCCTGCTCGATCCTCAGATATGACCCCTTTGGATTTTTTTGTGTGGGGAGAGGTGCGCAACCTTGTTTACACAACTCCTGTTGCATCAGGAAAGGATCTGGTTGCCCGGATAGTAGCAGCAGCAGTAACAATTAACGATACTCCTGGAGTTTTTGCCCGTGTTAGACAGAACATGATCCGCCGGTGTAACCTTTGTTTACATGTCAATGGAGGCATTTTTGAACCTCTACTGTAATTTAAGTAATTGCGTTGTGTTAATGTGTTGTCTCTTGGTAATAAAAAATGCAAAAGTGTTCGTTGGTTTAATTAATTTGCCGCCAGAGAAATCTTCCTCTACCGGTTTAAATAATCCTCATAGGAAAAAATGACATTAGGGAAAAATATTTGTTTTGGTGTCCCCTATAACCTCCCAGAGTTTGTCGGTTTAAATAATTTTTACCCTGTAGATGTAAGCAAGAAAATATCTAAGAACATATACAAAATCATTAGCTCGAAGATAGGTTCAGGGCTCAACATCTATCGAAAATTACGTATAGGGAGGGCTATTGTAGTTCTCAATTCTGATAAAATTAATATTAAAATTCAATGAGGCAAATAGTCACAAAGTAAAATATTAAAACAGGTATCAGGCAGGTGCCATCGTCCTCAAATAAAATAAAACAATTAAGAACTATAGGCTTTTCGGAAACCTGCTTCCATCTTCAGCAGAAGGTTATATAGAATTAGAGATCTCGGGTTCAAATCCAGAGTTCAGATATTTATTTTTCTTTTCATGCAATATTTGGCCTTCATTGCTAAATGTCAAAATTTAATTATAACATTGAATAAAGAAGCGTCACTGCTATAATGTAAATATTCTATTTAAAATGCTTACTTGTTACAGAAGCCACAAGATAGCAGTGATGCACTAGTGGGTATGTCACTAACATACATAGTTAGAGGTCTCGAGTTCAAGTCCCGGTTCAGGCGTTTATTTTTCTTTTCGTGTCATATATATATATATATATATATATATATATATATATATATATAATCCATCCATAGTAATTCTTCCCGAGGGTAGGTCTTTCACTATAGTCATAGCATTTTCATGCTAATGCTTTGCAGCTTTACTAGGGAATTATAGGTGCGGTAGCTTCCCGTTGCTTTCCACAATATATATATATACACAGGGTGGAGCATAAGTCAGTTAACCGAAAATGAAAAATATATAATTTCTAGTAGCTTACAACATCTGTACAAAAAAAAAAACTATCGAAATTGTTCAAAGTGACCTCCGTTGTTATTTAAGCAATTATGGCATCGTTTTAACACTGATTTGCTGAAGTTATCACACAAATTTCTCATTATTACCAAAAGTGTTTTCGAATTCCTGTTCAATCAAATCCCGAAAATGTTGCATGTTTAGTGGTTTTTGTACTGAAAACTTTGTCCTTCAAAATTCCCCATGTTAAAAATCACATGGCGTGAGGTCTGGTGATCTAGCTGACCAATCGATTTGACCACGCCTTCCAATCCACTCTTCAAAATAGTCATCCAAAAATATAGACATGATACTGGACAAGATGAATTTTCTAGTTAACAAATTACTCTGAAGACCCCGTATTCAAACTTCAATTTCAACCAATCGATTTTTTTCTTTGTAACCATGCTGTGATTAACTGACTTATGGCGCATCATATATATATATATATATATATATATATATATATATATAATTTCTAATATTGCTTACATTAAAATAAGTCAGAATAATTTTATGTTTAAATTTTATGTTGGCGTGTAGTACGTATTGTCAAGTTTGAGGAACTGTAACAATTCGTTTCCACACTCATTAAATTAACTTAAATATATCAAATTCCGAATCTTCTAGGTGTATAGATTTCAATTTCCTGATACATTCACAGTATGAAATAACAAGACGTGTTAACACATTTATTTAACGATTAAATAAATTGAGGTTCCAAATGATAATTTTTAACTAGAAACGTTTGAAACATGAAATATTTCTCCCACAATCCTCTTGTGTTGAGCCTCAAACCTGAATCCCATACTAGTAGGCATGGCATAAAACATCGTTTTTCCCAAAACATTTCCTTAATGGCAAGTTTCGAGGTTAAGTCTATTAGTGTTTCCTTCATTTCTGCAGCTTTGTAATAATAAAGTAAAGTGATCCCACTACAGACCTCATGAGGCCCTTGGGGTAATATGAGGTTAAGGCTCCCACTTTTTCTGGACAATCGGCACTTGATGTCAGCCGGGTTGTCAGCCCTGCGTGACGGCCGCTTTTACCCCCAGAACAAGCGTCTGGTACTCATTTCCGTTAGAGGCTGAGTCGACCTCAGAGCCATAGTGCCGTCAGAAGGTTTGAGTCAGTTTAAAAATCCTCTCTCCACCGGGATTCGAACCCTCGACCTTTCGGCTTGTAGCGTAGTGCTTTAACCACTACGCTATGGCGTGTCTCCTGCATTGTAATAATAATAATAATAATAATAATAATAATAATTATCATTATTATTATCATTATTATTATTATTATTTTTAAATTAAATTAACTCTATAATGCCCCTTGTTGCATATGTGTAACATTGGGAATTTATCACATTATTTCCACAATAAATTAATATTTACCCCGAATGGCTGATTTATTGTACAGTTATGTAACAACGTTAGGAATGCATTTGATTTCGCTGCAACTAGGCCTATATGTTGTGTAACATTTAAGCCGTAACTAGAGTAACTTTAGGTTTTAACCGTTGAGGGTTAAGTTAATTTATGGCAATTAAACCTTTTGCTTGGAATTAAATTTTATGCATGTACACTTACTTACTTACTCACTGGCACTATCGAACCCGTAGGTTCATGGCCGCACGGACATAAGCTCTCCATACATCCCTATCCTGAGCTAATGCTTTCCAATCATTCCCTTTATAATCTACTTCCCTCAAATCATAGCTAATTTTATTCTCCCACCTCATTCTTGGTCTACCAACTGGGCGCCTTCCATCTGGCTTTCCTACAAGAAGCTTCCATGCAAGTCTTTCATTCCCCATACGTGCAACATGTCCTGCCCAACGCAGTCTACGAGACTTAACTGTTCTTATTATATCTGGCTTCCTATAAAGACCATGTAGTTAATTGTTATGAAGTCTTCTCCATTCACCTGTCTGTTCATCTCTCTTTGGTCCAAAAATTTTCCTAAGTACTTTATTCTCAAATATTTGTAATCCCCTTCCTCCCTTAAAATAAGAGTCCATGTTTCGCACCCATACAATATAACTGGTAGAATAATAGTTTTATATATTTTCAGTTCAACGTTTTTTGAAATGTATGCATGTGCACTGTATGTATATTTAAAAGTCAACGGTTCACCCAACTCAGATCTTTGCGAAAAGGGGTTCGCGAGTCGAACAAGTTTTGGAACTGCTGGTATAATAGATCAGCATGCTGACAATGCCGCCATATAGATATTGAATTTTATCATTATTACAACACTAGTACATCAAGCTGACGTCACGGTCTATTTTTATACAGGTGAAATAACAATTCAGGTTAACGACAATTCTGAGATGAAGAGAAATTCCTTTCGGTTAGCAACACACGGTCTTTGTTGCGTTTACAATATGGTGAATTCATATTACAGATTCTCAGTTTACTGCTGTCATATTTTTAAACAAAAAACTGCAACAGCAATACATTTATAAAAGAAGAATTCAAAATTAGCCACATAAAGGTTAAGAGCTTCAATTTTTATTAGTAAACATAGGGCCACAAGAAGATCTTAGAGAGTAAGGTATTACACATTACTCAATATTAATTCAGATTTTCATTTTAACACCTCAATACAATATGTAAAACATGATTTATTTTGATATCCTATTTCGAAAGGAAACAACTCTGGCTAAAGTTACTTTTCACTGATTGTGATAATTCTAATTCCATACGTGAAAAAATATTCAACAACAAATGTCATTCCTAGAGTCCGGATGTTAGGCACTTAAAACATTCAAAATAGGCAGGCAAAAAGACACTAAAAATCATTAATATAGGCACTAAAGAGTTCAAAATAGGCTCATACAAGAATGGAGTATAACAGAAATTTTACAGCCTTACTTAAAAAAATATAAACATTATGCTATCAGTAGCATACAAAGATATCATATATGTTTTTGGAACTTCTTTCGCCTTTTTTGCAAATAGCGTACTTGTGTTTTGCAGTCTGTACGTGCTGAAAAACATGGCACTTTTTCACGAAATTCATTGAAATTTCACACACTTTGCAGAACAATATTGAACCGTCACTTGAGAATATTTCTGCACTAAATTCTTTCACGAAATTTGTAAGTTTGTCCTTTACTGTTCTCCGTTCTTTAAGTATTGTAAAACAACTGTTCTAGAGATAAAAAAAAGGCCCATCACTTGCTGCATCACTTTGTCTGTGAATGAGGACTACATACTGAATTCAGTGTTACCAACATCAAAAATAATATTGTCGGTCACTTAAAGGTTTTAGCACCAGATGTGAAACAGAGAAAGAAAGCTTGAACAACCTACTCTTTTTGTCACTCGGCAATGTTTGTATTGAAAATAGCAAAGCTGTACTATAGAACTTTCTCCAAGCCTCAGTGCCGGAGCGTAATACAATGGGACATATATTAGGGTTATTTCGTTTAACGGGTTTGCATTGAATGGGGAACCATTCATATGCTAGGTTATTGGCTTCTTGCCATCCTTATCCTAAAATATTCTAACTGAATTTATAAAAAGAACACTTGAAAATATCTATGCAATGATGTGTGTCATGAAGTTTGCCCATTTCAATTGATTTCATTCAAATACTAAGTAAATTTCGATAAAAATGGCAAATAGGCATTTATAGTAATTGTAAGCTGAAATAGGCATTTATAGGCAACACTAACTTCATGGAAAACTATTCTAGGGCAGTCAGTTTGAACTTATATGAAGTCACTTTTACGATATCTATAAAAATAACTGTAGGCATTTTCCCTAACATCCGGTCTCTAGTCATTACAAATACTTTATGTTATTTCTAACACGGAGTCATGATCACTATGTAATATTTGAAGTTCCTAATATACTCTACATGTTATTTCATTTATTTATTTCTTAAGAATAAGAACAAATTTTATTTACAAATCAATGTTAAAGGCGATACTGGCACCCGAATGAGCAAGAGCGAGAGTTTTCTCTTCAACTTAACCCGGGTTAAAATATAGCCAACATATAATAACAATTATGAATTATTATCTATAACTCCATTAATTAAACATAATATGCATAGGCTACACAATATAGAGTTGAGAAGGAAACAACAAAACATATTAAAATAATAATAATAATCGGCCGCGGTGGACTAGTGCTTATGCTCCTTGCCTCTGGTCCCGAGGGTCGCGGGTTCAAACTCGGCCGGGGTCGGTGGGTCTTTTTAGGATGGAAAAATCCAAGGAGCAAGTCCTCCGGGAGGGACTTTAAGCCGTGGGTCCCGAGTCTGAAGATTTTCAGGCTCGCAAAAGACCCTTAAGCCTGAATGAAAAGGCCTCTAAGCAAAATTTACCGAATTGTCCCGTCCTAGTACTACCTTGGTTTCCTAGATGTCAGTATGAGGCGGAACGCTGACCATGGATCACTCAAATGACATCTATACGAAAACAAGTGAAACTAAATTAGTATGGTTCAAATCTTCCCTGTAGGGGAAGAGCGCTTAAATCTCTGTTAAGGAAAACATGGGCTTATAAGATACAAGGCAATAATAATAATAATAATCAATAACCTGTAATTCGATAAAGTAATTGGCTTGGTGAAGAAAGTTTAAAATATAAAAGTATACCATAAACACGGTTATATGTTATATTGTCTAAGGAAATATTTAGTGAGCTTTTTTATTGAACAATTTTTGAGTGGGGCAGCCCTTGATACACGAGGGGAGGAAATTCTAGAATCGGGTGGCTGAAACAAGGAAGGGAGAGGAATAGTGAAATGTTCGATGTAGAGATATAGCTACAGTTAAATTTTCTCTGGAACGTGTGTTTAAGTTATGGCGGGAATATTGTGAATGGAAGCGAATATAACAATAAGGGAATGATGAGGTGGACAAAGTGTTGTATAAGAAGTAGAGACAATGTATCTTTCGCCTGTCTTCCAATCGGAGCCAAGACAACATTTCAAATACTGGAGTTATGTAGGTTGCATATATAACGTGCATAAGCATTGTGAAGTCGTTGAAGTTTTTGTCCGAATGTGGTACTCATGTTGGTTAAGGGTAAGTCACAATAATCGAAATGCGGCATAATGAAGATTGAGACAAGCACTTTTTTCAATGAAAAAATAAGGAAAATGTTCAAATTTTTTAGGTAATGAAAGATCGAATATATTTTTTACAACTTTCTCTTAAATGAATCTGCCAACTAAGATTTTGGTCGAAACATACACCGAGATTTGTCACGGAAGGTTTAAATGGAGTCTCAGTGTGATTTATATTTACAAAAATTGCGTATTTTTAGATAAATTACCTCAAACTGTACACTTTATGTTAATGTTTTAAACAATTGAAATCCGGCTTTCGAATACCTATGTTGATATGCAGAATTATCATCTTATATACTAAGTAAGAAAGTGAAATTTTAACGTACAAGTAGTCATTACTGCTAGGGTAGATCTTTTATATTAAGGGTCAGTTTCACCAACAGAGGTTACTGTATTATGCCAGTTTTCCCCATATATAATACATAGCTTAAAAATAGTAAAAAGTAAAGTGATCCCACAGCAGGCCCGGAGGCCCTTGGGGTAGTAGGAGGTTAAGGCCCCCACTTTTTTCTAGACAATCGGCACTTTACGTCAGCCGGGTTGTCAGCCCTGCGTGACGGCCACCTTTACCCCCAGAACAAGTGTCTGGTATTCATTTCCGTTAGAGGTTGAGTCGACCCCAGGGCCATAGAGGGTTTGGGTCAGTTTAAAAATCCTGACCCCAACGGGACTTGAACCCTCGACCCTCCGGCTTGTAGCTCAGTGCCTTAACCACTACGCTATGGCGTGCCCCAAATACATAGCTTAAACTGGCGTAATACAGTTACCTCTGTTGGTGAAACCGACCTTAAATGGCTCATTATTAAACGGTGAAAAAATGTGCGCTTAGACGCACTGCAGGATAGGTTGTTAGGACACATAGATATGTCACATGTTTACGTCAAAGGTACAAAAAATGTCCTATTTAAAATCCACATTTTAGAGATTTTCTGTAGAAATATACGACGCAACGTATTCTACATGAGTTTACAATTGAAGGGTCCAGGGGAAAAACGATGAATGTCACAAAATCACAAAAACTGAGGTTTCATATTCTTAGTGTTTGTACTGTTCTCTAGTAACATTTAAAAGGCGAAAACTGTTTAAAGAAGCTATGGGTTTCGTTTTATAAGGCTTTGAAAATAATGTGTACAGGGAAATGATATAGCATTTCAAACTTAAAATTCATTTATCTCAGTTTGAGTTTAATGTGACATTCATCGTTTTTCCCTTGGACCCTTCAATTCGTAAAGAATTCAATTATTCATAACAATATTACAATAATTTAATTCCAGTAATTATATATGAAGTGTTTTGAGATTGAATTTAGTGATGAGATTCTCATTATCAAACTCGTGCACTCTAAACTGACGCATCTGTGACGTCATTTTTATACTTTAGAAAACAAATGGTAAATTGGTTCAATACACAGAGTACCAGAGAAGAAAGTGGACACGTTTCGCGTACATGCCACAAGCGGCGCTAGTGTAGAACAACTAACATCTAATTTTTTTCGTTTTTTTTCTGGTACTAATATAAAATTCAGTACCGTCTGGTGGTAAAATTATGAATTATAATTATAACGCCATCTGGTGAATCATCATGGAATTGAACTTTTATAGGAATAAATAACCTATTAGTTAATCTTAAATTATGGAATTATTCGTACCCAGCCTCACAGACCTAAAGATTTTCTTTAATTTTAACAGAAGGGAAGAATGGAAATAAATAAAACATGTTAATTTATTTTCGTTTATTAAAATTTAAAAACGTGCATTATGAGCTCCTTTAATAAATATTTACAATTGACCTAGCATCTTATTCTCACATACATATTTTATGCAATATTTATTAAGAACCTTAGCCTTGTCGTACATCTGAAATCCATTATAAAGTCACATTTTTAAAATGTTTATTAGAAATGGCTGTACACTAACATCACTCTTCCTAACCTAACAAATCTTAGAATTTTATCACTTCTAGTAGGTTTATCATAAGTAATGCCACGAGTGATTTCCAATTTTTCTAGAGAATTTGGAAATCAAGAGTGGCATTTGTTAGGACTATTTAACGAATAAAATTAAGTTGTTTACTCACAAATCATTATTTAAATATAGTTATTTTAAAATATTTGTATATTTAATGTACACGGCGATGTTTGAAAACAAATGAGAAACGATTGGTACGCTTCATTTGCTTCTTTTGTTCGTCACTGCAACCAGATCATATTATTTATTGCCAAAGGAACGCAATATTGTAAGAATGCACTCTAGTGGAGAAAAAATGAAACACATCAAACTGTATATTAATTCATTTCTGATGTCCTATGATGTAAATATGACAATTATATTTTTCTGGGAAAAAATACATTTAAGAAAGTGCAAACAGTGGTTTCTTTTTTTTTTTTTTGTGGTATAATCAATTGCTACAAATGTTTTTATATTAACTCCTGCATGCGGTATGTGTTGACATTCATGGCACTATATATACAATCTGGTAGCCGTATTGCTTAGTGAGTCAGTCACTGCAAAATCATTTTATGACCTATTCAGAATGTTAAAAAGGAAGCGCTTTCTTTATTATGATCAACTTTAGTTGGTAAATTCTAGGCGAAACACGGCTGTGATTGGTTGTAAATAAAAAATAATTGTAACATGATTGGTCATTGAATCCCACTTGGGGTATGAGTTAAATAGTCTTTGAAAGTAGATTCATATTAAACACGTAAACAAACTTGAATTTACTTTCAAATTAGAGTAAAATAAAATCTAAGTAATGATTTTAACTTTCGATAGTATATAATTTTTACAGTACTGTCTACATACAACTTTCGAATGGCAGTTAAAAATTTTAATTTACAACATGGCTAATTTCCCATAATCCCGAGTGAACACGCCGTGTGCCTTGCATTTGTTTTATTTAGTTACATATTCTGTTACTACGAAACAGCGCTACCATTGTAGTTTGCTCATTGTAGTTCATCGTAAACGACCGAATTTTTTTTAGATGTCACTGTAACTCAGTTTTCCCTCTATTCGAAGTTTCTATATGGGTTCAATAAACTAACTTAGAAATATCCACTCATCTATTATTATTGAAGAGGTATTTCAAATGTGAATTTGTACTTAGAAATTATTAAAAGTTAAAGCTAAACTTATAACTGACTACAAAATAATCACGTGTAGCACACGACAGGAACTATCTCGACTCTGATGCAAACAACAGATGCGTTTTAATTCAGAATGTGGTGTGAGAGGTAGCCCGTAGGGTTATAAGAGGACAAATAATAATTAATGGTCCACATCTTCTAGTAAGAGTCTAGTATGTCCACCGCTGTGATCTCGAGGTCCTTGTCACGCAGCGGGCCCGGATTCGATTCCCGGTCGGTACAGGCTCCTGGGTGAGGTTTTTTCGGGGTTTTTCCTCATCTGTAACACAAAGTGAGGAAGCTTAGGGCCCAACGGTCTCCGAAAATCATCCGGCATCATGATCACCTTTATCATTATCACCATCATCCTTCATCGGTGTGGAAAGCAACGGGAAGCTACCACACCTATAATTCCCTAGTAAACCTGCAAAGCATAGCATGGAAATGCTATGATTGCAGTGAAAGACCTGCCCTCGGGCAGAATTATTATGGATGGATGGATCCTCTAGTATACAGTACGCGAAGTTACTCTCTTGCCGTTGTTTACGTGAATCAACAGCATAAAACCATTCATAATCATCAACCTAAGGAATAACGCACATTTTCCTTTACTCATTATGTACATAAAAATCCGGGATATCATATGCCACAGTGCCGTCTGTGAATATTCGATCGGAGAACAAGTGACAAGTCATGTTGGTTAATGTGATAACGCACGATCCCGCTAGAGCCAATTGCCAACATGTTTACTCAGATATAAGGGAATTCTATCCCAGAGGTACACCTACATTAGTGGCAAATTAGGGTGAGATAACGGGCGAGGAGTTACACCAGATTACTTTAGCGTTCACTTATTTGTTAGCGTGTTTTTTTGTAATTAATAAGCTGTTAGTTTATGCTGATGATGTAGTATTATTGGCCGATAGCGAGCAGATACTCAAGGACAACACGCACACACTATTGAGTAACACTAAGAAATTAGGACTGGAAGTCAATATCAATAAAACTAAATATATGGTCACACGTAGAAATTCATTATGTAATGGAAATGGACAGCTAATGACATATGAGGGAAATTTTGAGGAAGTGGCTGAATTCAAATACCTAGGAACAATAATCACAAATAGGAATGAGATGCACAAAGAAATTAAACATAGGCTCAATTCTGGAATTGCGTGCTATTATGCATTGCAGAGACTCTTGATGTACCAACTCCTTTCAAAAAACGTTAAACTGAAAATATATGAAACTATTATTCTACCAGTTATATTATATGGGTGCGAAACATGGACTCTTACTTTAAGGGAGGAAAGGAGATTGCAAGTATTTGAGAATAAAGTACTTAGGAAAATTTTTGGACCAAAGGGAGATGAACATACAGGTGAATGGAAAAGACTACATAACAATGAACTATATGGTCTTTATAGGAAGCCAGATATAATAAGCACAGTTAAGTAGTTAAGTCTCGTAGACTGCGATGGGCAGGACATGTTGCACATATGGGGAATGAAAGACTTGCATGGAAGCTTCTTGTAGGAAAGCCAGAGAGAAAACGCCCAGTTGGTAAACCAAGAATGAGGTGGCAGAATAACATTAACTATGATTTGAATGATGTAGATTATACAGGGAATGAATGGAAAGCATTAGCTCAGGATAGGGATGTATGGAGAGCTTATGCCCGTGCGGCCATGAACCTACGGGTTCGATAGTGCCAGTGAGTAAGTAAGTAAGTTTTTTGTAATACGAATAAGTTGGGTTACACTATCTGATCAATGGTTAATACATGTTTTACATTGCAAATATTCTGATTTTAGGTTATCTTGAGCTCAACATCTCACGTTATTTTAAGACATTTCTCACTTTTTTTTTAAATTCTCCACAGGTAAATATTCACATACTGCAACAATTTTTTTTGAAGAAATAAACCCAGTGTGTACAACTAGGACACCACACACACCCAGTCCCAAGGTTGAGATTTATACTGTGACAATAAATTGTATGTTTTTCCGTTTTTTTTTTATTTTATGTTGGTGGTTTGGTGGCATAGAATCTCCAAAATATGCCCTAGAGGTTTTATTGTAGTATTTGCAATATTGTGAATGAAGGATATAAATTAATTTTAACTATGAAAAAAAAGCATATTATTTAAAGTATAAACTATAGATAAAATCTAATATTTGAAGGACAACGTTACAGAATCTGCTAGTGTCCTGAAAATTGCGTTGCCCTACCTCGAGTAATTAGGCGATATTTCAGGAATTATTTAAAAACAAAAATTATGGCATTTCAAGGTGTAGATCCTGCCAGAATTAATATTGTACTGGACAATAAAATTTTGGAGCAGGTGAATAATTTTACATATCTAGGATGCAATATCTCATATGAAGAAGAAAAGGATGTAAATGCAAAAATATCTCAATTTTTAAGAATTTTAGGGTTAATAAATTCTATCTTCAAGCCACAGTTAGTCCAAAAGCATTCAAGACTGAAAGTGTATAAAACACTGGCTCTTCCAACTCTTTTGTATGGTAGCGAAGTATGGACGTTGAAACAGAAGGATATACAGAGACTTAGATCTGCTGAAATGAGATATCTTCGGAGGACTGCGGGATACACGCTACTAGATCACAAAAAAAATGAAGACATCTTAGAAGAATTACACATGGAATCTTTAGAAAACAAAATTTCTGATTATAAGTCAAGATGGATACAACATGTTCATCGAATGGAAGATCACAGAATACCCAAACTAATGTTAAGATATCAACCTGCAGGAAGAAGAAGACCAGGACGTCCACTCAAAAGACTTCTGGATGGTGTTTCTCTTGAGGCCGAAACAGGTCAACAAATGGCCTAAATTCGTGAATGTACTATGATGATGATGATGATGATGATTTGTAAACTGATACAGACTGAATGGTTTAATAAATCTGAAAGAACACATGCAGGGTTTTTGGAAATCCCATTACAAAATTCTAGGGCTTGAAGAGGGGACTGAGAGATACGATTTTCGTGCTGCAGGGACAAGTTCGCCTTAAGTGTTTAAATCTCCTGAGCCTGTCGAGGATAAATCTATAGTAATTTAACGATGATTCAATTAATTGCATTTACACAACCCAACATTCACTGATTTCATGACAATGTCCACTATCATGGGAAAAATAAAGAAACTTCACTTTGTCACTACACATAATAAGGAGAAAGTGTACAAGAATATGATTCACAGTAAAATGTGTGAAACGAGTTTGGTGGTCGCCACATCGTATAACAGCTGTAGCAGATAAATACCAACATCATTTTAAAGTGGGGTGTAGAAGTTTTGTTAGTTTGGGCATAAACAATTATTCTCACAATGATAAAATGAAGTAGCTTGCGCGCTTAAATGACCCCGTGAGCTATGCTGGCGGTAGCATTGCAGCCCGAATGAGTTGCCCATGTTGGACAAGTCGAAAAATTACGATCTTTCACTGTAAAAATACAACCTTCAAGAAACGCGGACATAGGTAAAATATTCCGGAGATAAAATAGTCCTCCATTAAGTTCTCCGGGTGGGGACTACTTCAGGGAATCCATGCCAAAGGATCAAACACAGTAAAAATATCCTAGGAACATGGTACGTTCTTCTTCTTCTTCTTCTTCATCACGGTTTAGGATTATTTTCTAGCCTGTTCCGACTCCAAATTGCTGCTCTTTCCATATTTTCTTTGGTCTTCCCAAACTTCTTCTACCTCGTGGTGAATAGTTGTATGCAGCTTTTGGTATTCTATTCTCAGTGATCCTTGTCAAGTGTTCTTTCCAGTTTGTTCTGTATTTCTCTACTGTTGTGTATAATTCCTGTACTTTTAGTTGTCTTATTTCTGTGTTATGTTTTTGTCTGTTCTTTGATATCCCGCTATTGGTCTGAGTAATCTCATTTCAGCAGCTTGTATTCTGGCAGATTGTTTTGTTGTCACTGTCCATGTTTCAGATCCATAAGTAATAATAGGCACTGCCACTGTCTTGTATAATTTCATTATAGAGTCTTTCCTGGCTTTATTTTTCAAGGTTCTTTTTAGTGTTCCTGTTATATAATTAAACTTACTTAGTTTGTTTTTATATCTGTTTCCGTTGTGTATGATATTTCACAACCTAGGAAGTTATATATTACTACTTGTTCTATTGGTTTATTTTCTAATATTATCTTTGTCCGAACTGGATGAGCACCTTTGAAGGCCATTGTTTTTTATTTTTGTGAGGATATTTCCATGTTGTATCTTTTTGGTATTTCATTTAGAACATGGTACGTTAGGACATTATATAGTAATTGGGCGCTAGAAATATTCATGCAGGAATTAGATAAATCACCCTTGGAAAAGGCGTCCGGCCTGTAGACCAATATTGAGGCGAGAGAATGATATTAATCATGATTTGAGGGAATAAAGCTTAGATTGTATAATCCAATCATCACCTGTATAGGTGATGATTGGAAAACATTAGCTCATAATAGGGGTGCATGGAAAGCTTATGTCCGCGCGGTCATTAACCTACGAGTTCGATATTGCCAGTGAGTTAGTGGTAAAGTGAAGTTTCTTTATTTTTTCCTTTAGTCTACATTGGCCATTGTCACGAAATCAGTGAATATTGGGTTGTGTAAATTTAATGAATTGAGTAATAAATCATTAAATCACTATCAATTTATCCCGGCAGACGCTTAATGCAAACTTGTACCTGAAGCATGAAAACTGAACGTTTTCGAAAAATAGATTCCTATTCAAAGCATTATCTACACAGTCTCCTCTATAAAACAAACTCCATGGCGCGACAGGCCTAGAAAGCCCTGGCCTACCAGTCAGCTGCTGGCTTCACATCTACATCTACTAATCACAGACGTAGATGATTATACAGCCAGTGTAGGGGTGACATGTGAGACATGTGATCAACATGTCGGATCTCCCAGTTGTAATAGCTAATTCCTCAATCTGGAGCCGCTACTTATTGTAGCTACACATATTCCTGACGATGATGGGTGGGCACCGGTCCCATTTTGGCTGACATTCCATGAGAAAATTTGTTCTCCCATCGAAACTCGAACTAACGTAAGCCCCATAGCTCTGCGCCAAGGTATCTTGCTTTAACCACTCGGGTACGACGCGGAATTTGCACCGGGAATGTGTCAACATCCTGTTATTTTGAGATTTAAAAGTAGTATTAATTCAACATAAACATTATAATAATGTAAGATAATTAAGATCAGAGATATATTTTTTTTGATTACGAGTTCCTTCTTACTTCTCTTCGCATCCGAGTCCCCTGAAACACTTTCCAGAACATTCTGGGAAATTATTCCAAAGGAAACATACACTTGAATGCATTTTTAGTTCAATATATCGAAGCGTAGAAAGTTGGTTAATGAAATGCTAACAAGATAGTTATTTCAAAAAGATAATTATTACATTTATATAAGTTATACATAATTTTCTGAGAATTTACACTACGTTTGAGGTGCTCAATTTCCTCTCGTTTACTTTAAATTGTATCGGATCACATTATAAACATTAACACGTAAATTTAAACTTTTCTTCGGGTTGGTATCACATTAATTATCTCACTTTGAAGTTTTATGAGCTGAGAAATTGAAGCCAATGTCTTGACACAAGTCGAGTAATGCGACACCATTTCCTTTCTTAACTCCCACTTCTGTCAAATCAGAGCAATATACAGAGTGCTTCATCAATAACACAACTCGCAATATTAAAAAAAAAACTTCATGTTCCTTTTTTTTCTCCCTATGTAATTTTTCCGCAGTCACTATCAATTTCAATGAAGGAAGACAGTGATTAAAAAATCAATATTAATAAGTTTTGCACATACATGATGGCCATCCCACCTTGTCGTGGTGGGGAGGCTTAGTACCCGATGAGCCAGACGACCCTACTGGGGAATATTGACTAAGGTTAATCTTGCTGGTGGGTAAGAGGTGAGAAGTACGTCTGATATTGGGCGGCCACATCTTCGTCAAGTCTTCAACGGTCAAAAGGGCAGCAAGTAATAAGTAGAGAAACTTGCGGAAGAAATATCCCTATCTTGGGGGGGGGGGTGGATACCCAAAGGAGCATGTTTGAAGCTTCAGAGGAAGCAGCCCTTTCACCATCCTTGTCCTGCGAAGCGGATGTAACGCGTCAAGGAAACTTTTCTTATAGTACAGCTTCATAGAAATCAGCCAGGCTGTCATAAAATGAACCAATCCAAGTATGGAAAGATAGAATACAGACGGCGGATATGAGGTTACTCAGATAAGAAAAAGGATGTACAAAACTTGATAGAATTAGAAATCAAGATACGAGGGAAGAAATAAAAGCGCAGCCTTTATTGAATAAAGTCGCGAATTATAGACAAAAATGGATTGATCATATGAATGGAACGAGTAAGGAGAGATATCCACTGCTAGTAAGAAATTATCAAGTAAGAGGAAGACGTGATGTTGGAAGACCTAGAAAACATTGTGCTGATGAATTATGCCTAATTCTTGGAGTGATGGTGATGATGATGATGGTGGTGGCGGTGGCCATCTACGTCAAAATACATACTCCATCTTTCGTGGAACGAAACGTAGACCTTACATTTGAACCGTAATAAGGCCTTCTCCTCATCTGACACGATTCCGTAAATCAGGCAGACGATTTACTTTTCTATTGTACACTTTGGATTTGATGTACCCCATGCAAAAAAAAAGTCTAAGGGAGCCAGGTCCGGTGAATGGAAAGGACACAGCCGAGGTGACACTTTCACTATCCATTTCCCTGGAAGAGATCTGTTCAGATAATCAAACACAACGTGTGCAAAATGTGGAGGCGTATCATCTTGCAGAAACATTTACAATTGTATTGTATATCCAGCTACATGTGTCAGGAAACTCATTTCTGCAGATTATATTTTTCTAGTTGATTTTAAGTCAAAATCCTATTTTCGGAGCCATGTAACAACACAGGAACAGCCATAACCTTATAAACTTTTAATTCTGTTTGTTTCTTGATGTATTTAAAACAATTGCCATTAACATGAATACTTTATTAAACAACAGCAACTGGCAAATAGAGAATATCTTTAAAAGAGACATCTTGTCATCGGATAATTATCTGGAACGTATAACAAGAAAGAAAGAAAGAAGGGGGGGGGAAATTAACACTGAGAAATTAAAATGTAGTGACCAAGGGAACTGGAACCAGCGCATGTCCCATAGTTCTACGCCAAGGCATGATGCTTTAGATCACGAGACGTTATAATAAGTAAATAAATAGAAATCATCTTCAATACAATACCAAGAAACAGAACAATAAAAAAAAAACATTCTCAACTCTTTTCCATGATTATTCATATTTAGAAAGTTGTACTAAAATTAATATAAAATTATAGAATATTCACCTGAAAGGTCCGTCTCCTCAACTTAATTATCATTTAACTGTAGTGCTTTCGGGACTTGTCCCATCATCGGCAGGATTCAAAACTGGTGTTTCACTGAAGATCTGGTAGAAGGGGTTGCAACCCCCTCTACCAGATCTTCAGTGAAACACCAGTTTTGAATCCTGCCGATGATGGGACAAGTCCCGAAAGCGCTACAGTTAAATGATAATTAAGTTGAGGAGACGGACCTTTCAGGTGAATATTCTATAATTTTATATTAATTTTGAATAAACCTCAACGGAACACATCATGAATCTTATAAAAGTTGTACTAGTCTAGCAAATTTTTTCTCTACCTTGAAACTGCTCAATCGTTCCTTCAACATTTCAGTAAATTGGGTAAATAAACAATTGGAGATGATCCAACGTTTCAAGTTATATTCTTTTCATAAGTAATGCCACGAGTGATTTCCAAATTATCGATAAATTCACGACTCACGAAGCGAGGAGTGAATTTATCTAGATAATTTGGAAATCAAGAGTGGCATTTGTTAGGACTATTTAACGAATAAAATTAAGCTGTTTACTCACAAATCATTATTTGGCTATTGTTATTTTAAATTTTTTACGCCTATATATTTAATACAAACGGCGATGTTTGAAAACAAATGAGGAATGATTGTTATGCTTAATTTGTTCATCGCTGCAATTAGATCATATTATTTCTTGCCAAAGGATCGCAATATTGTAAGAATGCACAATAGTGGAGAAATTTATAACCAACATTATAGGTTATTAATTAATTTCTGATGTAAATATGTCAATTATATTTTTCTGGAACGTAAATTCCTGGGAAATAATACGTTTAAGAAAGTGCAAACAGTGGTTTCTTTTTTTTTTGTGTAGTATAATCAATTTATGTAAATGTTTTATATTATATCCCGCAAGCACTATCTGTTTACATTTGTGCTATATATACAATCTGGTAGCCACATGCAGTGACTGTAAAATAATGCTATGACCTATTCAGAATGTTAAAAAGGAGGAGCTTGATTTTAAAGTGATAACATTAAATTGATAAAATCGAGGTGAAAAATAACTGTGATTGGTTGCAAATAAAAAAATCATTGAAATAAGATTGATCATTGACTCCAATTTGGGGCATGAATTAAATAGTCAAGTAAATAACTTGTCTAGGAATTTTGTAACTACTAAAGACTGTGTACTTGTGTCGCGGTATTAACTAATAACAAAGGCAGTACTGAACATTCCTGAACGTTAATACAGTCGGGATATTTCACACGTAACATTTTACAAGTTCATTAATCATAACTTAATTCATATTGTTGCTGATCCCATTGTGACAGCTGTAAGCGATACAATGGTTTACATTCAAAATTAAATACCAGGAGAATTGTAAGTTACGTTACATGTTCTATCTTAAAATAATGTTACATAAGTACAGCTACTTTAATTCCTTCGTGCAGATTTAAAAATAAATTCTCCAAAAATGTATTGCAATTTAAGTAACAAATATGTTTTGTTCAGGGGATTAAAAATATTGACATATATGTACATCCATCGCAATTTTGCCCGAGGGCAGGTCTTTCACTGTAAAAGGTAAAGTGATCCCACAACAGGCCTCAGGAGGCCTTTGGGGTAGTAGGAGGTTAAGGCTCCCACTTTTTCTAGACAATCGGCACTTGATGCCAGCCGGGTTGTCAGCCCTGCGTGACGGCCGCCTTTACCCCAGAACAAGCGTCTGGTACTCATTTCCGTTAGAGGCTGAGTCGACCCCAGGGCCATAGTGCCGCCAGAGGGTTTGGGTCAGTTTAAAAATCCTGACCCCAACGGGACTTGAACCCTCGACCCTCCGGCTTGTAGCCCAGTGCCTTAACCACTACGCTAGGGCGTGCCCCCGGTCTTTCACTGTAATCATAGCATTTTCATGCTATGATTTGCAGCTTTACTAGGGAATTATAGGTGTGTTAGCTTCCCGTTGCTTTCCACACCGGTGAAATATGATGAAGCTAATGATAAGGATGATGATGATGGCCATATGATTTCGGGGACCGTTTGGGCCTTAAAGTTTTCCTGACATTTGTCTTACAGGTGAGGAAAAACCCCGAGAAAAACCTCACCCAGAAAAAACTGCCCCTACCGAGGATCGAACCCGGGCCCGCTGCGTGACAAGGCAGCACGCTACCTCGAGACCACAGCGGTGGACATACATACATATATTTTTTTTTCTTATATCATATTAAGCTTGCATTGCTCAATGTCAAATATGTAATTATAACATCGAAATAAAGAAGCAATATTGCTATAATATAAAAATATTCTCTTTAATTTGCTTACTTGTTATAGGAGCTACTAGAGGGCAGTGGAGACCGAGTTTGCGCTACTTCTCTTAATAATAGAGAATATATATAAAGAAAAAATTAATGTTTGCACCAGATTTGCTTGGTAGCGTAATTGGTAGCGCACTGGAGTTTCAATCTAGAGGTCTGGGTTCAAATTCCCGTGCAAGCATTTATTTTACTTATCATGTCATATTAAGCTTGCATTGCTCAATGTCAAAAATTTAATTGATTGTATATATAATGAATATGCATTTACTTAATTTTTTTTATATACAGCGTGTTCACAAATATAGTATCATACTTTAAACTTACTACTACGACGCTTTGGATAATCGTATCTAAATGAAAGTGGGGAAAATCAAAAGATAAACTCAAACATTTTTATGCATGTTAATATCAACAATGGAGTTTAATGGACAACAATACAAAAATTAAACTAAATTTAATCATGTTTTTTGTGGTCGATATGGGTTCATTGTTGGATATTTAGCAGACACCGATGTCTGCTGCGTCACTCGTGGGGGGCCACATTCAATGTCTATGAGGTACAGCAAACACTTTTTGAGTTTCTCGTTTGATTGTCACCAATTTCATGTAGATACGATTATCCAAAGCGACGTAGTAGTAGTTTAAACTATGATCCTCTGTATATTTGTGGACACGGTGTATATATGTCTTTGAAGTCGTTCATATGTGATATTCGCATCCAAGGAAAATAATACAAAATAACATTCTTATCAAAAATATTCTCCCATACTCAGCCAAAATAATTAATATTCCTTGCCTCTGGTTCCGAGGGTCACGCTTCAAACCCGGCCGGTGTCGATGGATTTTATATGATGAAAAAATCGAAAGTCCTCCGGGAGAGACTTTAAGCAATGGGTCCCAAGAATGAGGATGTTCATGCTTGTAAAATATCCTTAAGCCTGAATAAAGATATCTTCTTGATCCTAGTAATACCTCAGTTGCCTTCTAGATGTCTCATTGAGTCGGCATGTTGACAGCATACCATTCGTGACATCCGCAGGAAAATGAGAGTAACTAAATTAAATTCATCTAGAAAATCCTATCAAAGCAGACGCTCAGGTTCAACTTGGACTACGCCATCGTAGTACACAGTCTTGCATAAATTATGTATTATTAATAAAGGACTAACTTGCACACTGGCGTTATGAAACACGGAGGTTCATGAATGGACGAACATACACTTATCTTATTTTTTTCATCTCAGATACAAATTATAAGTAATGCCACGAGTGATTTCCAAATTATCGATAAATTCACGACTCACGAAGTGAGGAGTGAATTTATTTAGAGAATTTGGAAATCGAGAGTGGCATTTGTTAGGACTATTTAACGAATAAAATTAAGCTGTTTACTCACAAATCATTATTTAACTATAGTTATTTTAAAATATGTATATATTTAATGTAAACGGTGATGTTTGAAAACAAATGAGAAGCGATAGGTACGCTTCATCTGCTTCTTTTGTTTATCACTGCAACCAGATCATACTATTTATTGCCAAAGGAACGCAATTTTGTAAGAATGCTCTCTAGTGGAGAAAAAATGAAACACATCAAACTGTATATTAATTCATTTCTGATGTCGTATGATGTAAATATGACAATTATATTTTTCTGGATTGTTACCTGGGAAAATATACATTTAAGAAAGTGCAGACAGTGGTTTCTTTTTTTGGTGGTATAATCAATTGCTACAATGTTTTTATATTAACTCCCGCATGCGGCATGTGTTGACATTCATGCACTATATATACAATCTGGTAGCCGTATTTCTCATGCGCTCAGTCACTGCAAAATAATGGTCAGACCTGTTGAGAATATTAAAAAGGAGGAACTTTCTTTAATATGGTAATTATAACACTGATAAATATTTCGTGAAACACGACTCTAATTGGTTGTAAAACAGAAAACATTGAAACGTGATTGGCCATTGAGTCCCATTTGGGGCATGAGTTAAATAGTCAAATTAATACCTGCCTAATTCTGCTCCCTCATATATTAGCTAATACATAAAAATTAAAGTTTGTTTGTTTGTTCGTTCTTTATGCGCGGCCATACTGTTGATCCGATTGTGATGGGGCTTTTCGCAATATGTTCAGGAGATTCCATGAATGAACATAGGCTATAAAATAGTTGTAATACTCAACTCCTAGACCCTTAAAAATCGCCATTTTTAGTGGAAAACGTAGAAAAAGTAGCTCTTTGGACACTTAAATGGCTTATGCTGCCTAAACCATAACAAGTACACAAAATAAATGTACACAGAATTGAATATCTGAAAAAGTTCTACAAAAAAGTCCACGATAGCATATGTTTATCTCTTACGAATAACTCACAATAACCATTTTTGTCTCTCATTGATGCCAAGAAGATCGAGACAAGTACGTAGATTCCTGTGCAAGCATAACCAGCACATGGCGGGTATTCTTTTACGGATAACTCACAATAACGAATTTTGTCTTTTAGCGCATTTATGCCAAGAAGATCGAGGTAAGTAGATTCCCGGGCAACACCGGGTAATCAGCACAGAAAATCTTAAAATAATTACGATATACATTTATTAATATATGTGATTTAATTTATTCAACTAATCATAAGAAGAACATTATTTTTTTTCTTTCAGCTAATTTATGCCAAAGAGATCGGGATGAGTAAAATTCCCGGGCAACCCCGGGGAAACATCACTGGATATCTAAAAATATTACTATATAAAATTTTATTCTTTCACTTATTTAACTAAACTTAAAACATATTAATTTTCGTATTTCAACTCATTTATGTTAAGAAGATCGGGATAAGTAGATTCTCGGGCAACGCCGGGTAATCTAAAAAATATAAATTTATAATTATTTTTCCTTTGACTTATTCAACTAAACATGAAAGCACATTCATTTTAATTTATTTAGGCGCAGCAGCGCGCGCCTGGTATTAGCTAGTATATATATATATATATATATATATATATATATATATATATAATACCATCATGTTAATTTGTTTATTTTTTATTTATTATAAACAGGTTTACAATATAATACAACATTTTCCTGTGTCCAAAGCTTTTTAAATGTTTATATTTTATAATTTAATAATACAACTTGGTCGTCTACACTGTATATATAACCGGCTTCCAATATAAAACCGGGCCGGCCTCACGGAGTTTCCCGGCACGCAGTGCTGTCTCTTCCTCCCGGAATTCACCCTGCCTGCCACCCGTCCTTGAACAGTTCTTACCTTATAGAAAATGCTGGAAATGTCCTCCCACAGTTAAACAGGCATTATACCGAGTAAACACATTTAGATTGACACGCTGTAGTTCGGGCACTGTCAAGTTTCTGATTTCATTTCTTATTTTGTTCTTCAGTTCTTTCAATGTGTGCGGATTTGTTTTGTGCACTTTATCTTTCAGGCTACCCCACAAATAAAAATCTGATCATGAAGAGGCGTTTCCTGTATTCGATTTGGATTTTCAGAACACCAATAGCGAGTATTGTGAGTGTTCACACGACCATTTAGGTGGAACCATGATTCGTCTGTAAAGAACAAAAGCTGAGGGTCGATTAACCCTTCAGTCACTGATGAAAAAAACCACTCACAATAACGCACACGTGCTATGGGATCACCTTGGTTTAGACAATGAACACGTGTACACTTGTAAGGTTTGAGTTTTAACAATTTTGTTGCTGTATGTGCAGAAGATACTGAAATCCCAACTTGTGCTAATTTCGGTAATGATTTTTGTGGTGAACGTTCCAAATTTTCGCCAATTTCGTCTAATTTTTCTTCGGTGAGAACCGTACGCATTCGCGTGTGTTTCTTATTTTGTACTGAACCAGTGGTCTCAAATTTAGTCACAAGATCGTGGATTGTCGATCTGGAAGAAGGAAATTGTCCAGGGAAGTTCCGAATAAATTCCTCGCGAACGCGACGAGCTGATTCGTATTTATAATAACATTTACACACACAAATACGCTGCTCTAATGTCAGCTGACGTCTCATCTTGTCGAACGATAGTAAACTGACTAGCGGCTGGCAGAGTGAAATGTGGAAGAGGAGAGAGCGCTGCCTGACGGGTGAAACCCCGTGAGACCGGTCCGGGTTTATATTGGAAGCCCGGTATATATATATATATATATATATATATATGCACATTGCGCTATAAGCCGGAAGGTCGAGGGTTCGCATCCCAGTGGGGTCAAGATATTTAAACTGACCCAAACCTTCTGGCGGCACTATGGTCCTGGGGTCGACTCAGTCACAAACGGAAATGAGTACTAGACGCTTGTTCTTGGAGTAAAGGCGGCCGCACGCAGGGCTGAAAACCCGGCTGACACCAAGTGCCGATTGTCTAAAAAAAGTAGGAGCCTTAACCTCCTACTGCCCCAAGGGCCTCCTGAGGCCTGTAGTGGGATTATTTTACTTTTACTTTGTATTGTGCAGTTAGAACCCCGCTGACTGCTACCATTTGCGCAGTTATAACCACACTCTGCAAACCACTTTTGCACCGCGTTGGTGCTGGATCAAACCGTTATTGTTGATAACTATTTTGAATAGAAAACATACGAGACTGCTCAAATTAAGATATCTTTGCCCGGGCCCATAAAAGACAAAGATTAATTCAACTTTCCTTAATAAATTATCAAACATGTAAAGTGCAGTGAGCTACAAGCTATAGGTTAATCGTGGAAGCTTTAAGGAAAGAGGAACTAACACACGCTTGAGCAAGCTTTGGAATTTTACTTTGATGTCTGAGATAAGCTAACTATTAAATGAATAAGCAAAAAGGTACTTAAAATGCACAACTAAAGCTTTAATGCGAGTCAAAAAGTATAGTCAGGTATAACATGAAAATAAATGAATAAACAATTAATTTAACAAAGAAAAGAATACTATGATTGATTCTATACAAAAAAAATAATATAAACAAACATACATACTTTTACATTCATACTAGTTCAGCCTCGGGTTGGGGTATACAGTTCTTGCGTCCCCACCCTGGCCTACAGGACTAACAAACCAAACTAGCTCTTCTGAGCTACACTGACCACACTCCGACCATCACTCAACAGATGATAAAGCGATGTCACAAAACACAACTATTTATGAGAGTTCACAAGGAGAGGGGAGAATGCGCGATAGCACACGGTGCGTACTAGGAAGGGAAGGGGTAGGTGGGGGAGCATTTGGCACTATTCACAAAGATCGCACACGAAATGGAAACGCTATGACGAATAGTTTGCGCAGCAATGACGTAATCCCAGTATCGAAATCTCTATTTCGGTACAGTTTATTTTTCTTATCATACCATATTAAGCTTGCATTGCTCAATGTTAAAGATTTAATTATAACATCGAAAAAGTGTCACTGCTATAAAGTAAAATAAATATTCTCTTTAATTTGCTTACTTGATATAGTCAGCTACTAGATGGCAGTGAAGACAGTGTTCTCGCGACATCTAGTAATAATGGAGAGTATAATACATATATAAGAAAAAAATAAGTGTTTGAATTGGATTCGCCTGGTAGTGTAATGGATATCACGCTGAGGTACAGACTCAGAGATCCGGGTTCGAATCCCGTCCAGGCATTTATTTTTCTTATCATACCATATATATATATATATATATATATATATGCATTTTATGTATTTGTGACGGTTAGACTACATAACAAAAAACTACATTTCTATTTTTGGGAAAATTTAATGAAAAAACAGTTAATTCAAATAGACCGCGATGTGAAAGTAATGTAGGTCAAATGGAGGATGACAACTTACTACAGGAAAACAGATTAAAAGCTTCCAGAAACTTGGTGAATAATAAGATGGGGGAATAATATTAATTATGATTTTAAGTACGTGAATTATATAGCGAATTATTGAAAAATATTAACTCCGGATAGAGATGTTGGATAGCCTATGGACGCGTGGCCATGAACCTTTGGTTCGAGAGCACCATAGACTTAATTACGGAAAATAACTAGAATTGGTTTTTTAGGAACGTGTATTGTGTGTACTCTTGTAATATAGCAATATCCTCAACTCGTGTCCAACTGAGAGTCAAGGGATGAGATGAGATGAAGACCCAGCATTTAGAGGTTTGTGAATAACAACTGTGTCGCGGTCCACGTCTGACTATCGTCACAAGAGCTGATGAATGAAATAAAACTACTGTATATGGATGAGGTGAGAGTGGAGAAAAGGTGGAAGGAATTAAATGTGTAACTAGGGAAAACGAGAGAAACCCCAGAAAACCAGTTCAAGTTCTATTTCGTCCACCAAGAAACCCACAAGGACGGATCGAGACTCGATCTCGAGACCCGTGTATTCCTATATCAGGTAAATACTGACACCAAGTGCCGATTGTTAAAAAAAAATAGATATGAAATTAATAATGTTAGTCTTAGAATTTTTATTTAATAACTCTCTTTAAAAATTTGGGGACACGCCGTTGCGTAGTTGATTAAGACTATACGCTACAAACTGGAAGGTAGAAGGTTCGAGTCCCGGTGGGATCAGGATGTTTAAAATATTCTGGTGGCAGCATGGTCCTGGGTCGACTCGGCCTCTAACGAAAATGAGAACCAGACGACTATTCTGGGGGTAAAGGGCTGACAATCCGGCTGACTGTCTAGAAAAAGTGGCAGCCTTCCCCAAGAGTCTCCTATGGCCTGTAGTTGGAACTTTACCTTTACTTTTTACTT
The DNA here is from genome assembly GCA_030220185.1 of Diploptera punctata. Taxonomy (NCBI): domain Eukaryota; kingdom Metazoa; phylum Arthropoda; class Insecta; order Blattodea; family Blaberidae; genus Diploptera; species Diploptera punctata. The sequence continues at coordinate 82,199 of JASPKZ010007171.1, forward strand.
GATATCATTATTGTCGCATCTCACATATGTGCGTGAAATAGACAAATTTACTCAGGGAGGTTTATTATTATTATTTTTTTTTTTTTTGTTTTCAATTTCACAAGGTTGTATTATTTGGCATTTATGGCTTTCTCCCCCGACTTTTGCGAAATTAGAATCCATTTCTTAGGTTGGGGCACCTGGAAGGCGGAGTTGCGTTACCCTGACTATTTAACTCATGCCCCAAATGGGAGTCAATGACCAATCGCATTTCAATGATTTTTTTATTTACAACCAATCACAGTCGTGTTTCGCCTCGAATTTATCAAAAAGTGGGGCGGGAAGATATATTCAAACCAACAATAGGCAAATTCAGTCTTCATGAAGATAGTAACGACAACGGTTAGATTAGTCACATTTGCCACATCAAAGAATCTCATTGTTAAAAGCACAACATTTCAGCATAAGGATATTCATAAATACACCTGGACGTCCCCAGATGGAGAAACTCGGAACCAGATAGATCATGTATTAGTGGATAAACGCTGTCACAGTAGCATCACCGATGTTAGATCAGTTAGAGGGACAGACTGCAATTCGGATCATCATCTGGTCAGAGTGAAAATCAGACAACGGCTGTCGCTTATGAGAGGAACAAATGCTAAAGATGATTCTGTAAAATATGAATTAAAAAACTTGAAAAATGATGAAATGTGGCAAGAATACCAAATCAAAATTGCTAATAGATTTGAAGTACTGGAATCTTCAGATGACAATGTGGCAACTGAAGAAGAAACTGATATAAATAAAGAATGGGAGGCTATAAGAGATGCTATTAAATTGTCAGCATCAGAAAGCATTGGTTGTTTAAAAAAGAGGCAAAACAAGAAATGGTTTCATGAAGAATGTGCCGACATTGTAAAGAAAAGAAAGCTAGCAAAAATGAAATGGTTACACGAGCCAAATGAGGTAAATTTAGAGCAATTGGGTAGTGTCAGACGGGAAACCACCAAGTTACTAAAGAGTAAAAAGAGGGAAAATTTGAGAGAGAAGATTAATGATCTTGAAATGAATGCAAAAAATAGGAACATTAGAGAATTATATCAGGGAATTAGTATAGAGAAGAAAGGGTTTCAGGCTAGAACAAACATAATTCGGAATGATAATGGGGATATGATTGCAGACTCCAGGAGTATATTAAATAGATGGAAAAGTTACTTTAATCACCTATTAAATGTACATACAGAACAGGACATTGAGGAGGATAAGTTACAGACAGCAGAAATGCTAGACGCAGAGCCAAGTGCATTAGAGGTTGAAATGGCGATTGAAAAATTGAAGATGTATAAAGTATCAGGTTGAGATGAGATCCCAGCAGAACTGATAAAATCAGGGGGAGAAAAATTGATGGACAAGATACGCTGGTTGCTTAGTATGATTTGGGAAAAAGAAGCTCTTCCAGATGAATGGAAGGAATCAATTATCGTACCAATTTATAAGAAAGGAGATAAAACTGATTGCAACAACTACAGGGGCATCTCATTACTTTCAACTTCGTACAAAATTCTAACAAATATATTAGTAAGCAGACTTACTCCCTATATTGATGACATTCTAGGAGAACATCAATGTGCATTTAGAAGAAACAGGTCTACAACAGATCAGATTTTTAGTATAAGACAGATTTTAGAAAAGAAATGGAAATATAATGGTACTGTACATCAACTATATGTAGACTTCAAAAAAGCATATGATTCAATTAAGAGGGAGAAGTTATATAGTATCCTGCTGGAGTTCGGAATTCCTAAAAAGTTAGTTAGACTTATACGAATGTGTCTAAATGGCTCAAAGAGTAGGGTGCGTGTAGGCAAACAGTTTTCAGACACTTTTGAAATCCAGAATGGGTTGAAGCAAGGAGATGCACTATCTCCTCTACTATTTAATTTTGTACTAGATCATGCCATTAAATCTTTAGAGAATGAGGAAGGCTTACAACTGAATGGTATTAATAAGCTGTTAGTTTATGCTGATGATGTAGTACTACTGGCCGATAGCGAGGAGATACTAAAGGCCAACACGCACACACTATTGAGTAACACTAAGAAATTAGGACTGGAAGTAAATATCAGTAAAACTAAATATATGGTCACACGTAGAAATTCAGTATATAATGGAAATGGACAGCTAATGACAAATGAGGGAAATTTTGAGGAAGTGGCTGAATTCAAATACCTAGGAACAATAATCACAAATAGGAATGAGATGCACAAAGAAATTAAACATAGGCTCAATTCTGGAAATGCATGCTATTATGCATTGCAGAGACTTTTGATGTCCCAACTCCTTTCAAAAAACGTTAAGCTGAAAATATATAAAACTATTATTCTACCAGTTATATTATATGGGTGCGAAACATGGACTCTTACTTTAAGGGAGGAAAGGAGATTACGAGTATTTGAGAATAAAGTTCTTAGGAAAATTTTTGGACCAAAGAGAGATGAACAGACAGGTGAATGGAGAAGACTACATAACAATGAACTACATGGTCTTTATAGGAAGCCAGATATAATAAGAACAGTTAAGTCTCGTAGACTGCGATGGGCAGGACATGTTGCGCGTATGGGGAATGAAAGACGTGCATGGAAACTTCTTGTAGGAAAGCCGGAAGGAAAACGCTCTGTTGGTAGACCAAGAATGAGGTGGGAGAACAACATTAACTATGATTTGAGGGAAGTAGATTATACAGGAAATGATTGGAAAGGATTAGCTCGGGATAGGGATGTATGGAGAGCTTATGTCCGCGCGGCCATGAACCTACGGGTACGATAGTGCCAGTGAGTAAGTGAGTAAGTAAGTAAGTAAAGTTTATCATATTACAGAGAGCACCTCCTTTTTAACATTCTGAATACGTCATAGCATTATTTTGCACTGACTGACCCCACAAGAAATACGGCTACCAGATTGTATATATAGTGCATGAATGTCAGCTCATAGTGCATGCGGGAGATAATATAAAAGCATTTGTAGCAATTGATTATACCACAAAAAAAAAGAAAAAAAAAAGAAAAACACTGTTTGCCACTTTCTTAAACGAATTATTTTCCAGGAAATGACGTTGCAGAAAAATACAATTGACATATTTCTATCATAGGACAGCAAACATTAATTAATACCTTTATAGTAGTAGTAATATTCAAATTTCTGAAGCTCTTGATTTGTCATTATTCGCTTGATAATATCTAAAATGTTGGTTATAAATTTCTCCACTAGGGTGCATTCTTACAATATTGCGATCCTTTGACAATAAATAATATGATCTGGTTGCAATTATAAACAAAAGAAGCAAATTAAGCGTACCAATTGTTTCTCATTTGTTTTCAAACATCGCCGTTTACATTAAATATATAAATATTTTAAAATAACTATAGTTAAATAATGATTTGTGAGTAAACAGCTTAATTTTATTCGTTAAATAGTCCTAACAAATGCTACTATTTAATTCCAAATTGTCTATATAAATTCACTCCTCACTTCGTGAGTCGTGAATTTATCGATAATTTGGAAATCACTCGTTGCATTACTTCTGATAATATGATGGGCGATAAATGATAATGAAGCGCCTAGAGAGTCCTTAACCTAAACTGAACATAATATCCAGACCAAGGAAAACAACAGGAATAATTCCGTACTTCTTGTAGGCCCCCTGGTTTAGGCAAGAGTTGCCTTTAAGGAAAAATATACATAGTATGACCGGGAATCGAAATCGGGAATTCATGAACTGTAGCAATTAACGCTGACCACTAGCCCATGAGGCTGGTAAAAAAAATCGAAAGAGAAAGAGAAAGAGAAAAAGAGAGAAGGAGAGAGAGAGAGAGAGAGAGAGAGAGAGAGAGAGAGAGAGAAGAGAGAGAGAGAGAGAGAGAGAGAGAGAGAGAGAGAGAGAGAGAGAGAGAGAGAGAGAGAGAGAAGAGAGAGAGAGAGAGAGAGAGAGAGAGAGAGAGAGAGAGAGAGAGAGAGAGAGACAGAGAGAGAAATGAAGAAAATGACAGTCGTACTAAGAATGAACGTGTGCGACATCTAACAGAAAGCGCAGGTACTACATGAACAACAACGTACCGTGTAACAGTCGATAAAAGCAGATAACAGAATACAAACATTACGATTTGCTTTATATTTGCTACATAATAAAGACCGGAAAAAAGTATTGGTTATAGGCTAGGCTCAATCATACTTAGACAGGTTCATAGCCGCACGTACATAACCTCTCCACACATCCTTATCCGGAACGAGTATTTTCCAATCTACACTTTTTATGTTCATCACTTTTTTTATTCACACCGTTGAGATTATAATTATTACAATTATAAAACTTTTATATCATTTTTTTACATACCGTCGTTTAGGACGACAGTAGGGCTATATAAAAAAGGTATAACATATTTTCCAGTCATCCCCTTATAATATACTTCCGTAAAATCATGGTTAATGTTATTGTCCCACCCTATTCGTGGTCTACCAACTGGTCGTTTTTCCTTGTGGTTTTCCTATAAGAAGCTTCCATTCCCTTCTTTCATTCTTCATTCGTGCCACATGTCCTGCCCATCGCAGTCTACGAGACTTAACTGTTCTTATTATATCTGGCTTCATCTAAAGATCATGTAGCTCACTGTTAGGTTGTCTTCCCATTTCCCTGTTTGTTCATCTCTCTTTGGTACAAAAAGTTTCCTGAGAACTTTATTCTCAAATACTCGTAATTGTTTGCTCTCCCTTAAACTAGAAGTTAAAAATTAAAAGGATTAACGGACGAAGGAGCTTATTCGGGTGTGATGAAAGGATCCACGATTGCTAGCCAATAGACCATATAGGTTCTTATTTTCGCTATCAATATTCCTTCCACCGGTATATTTCCCTTACTTATTTTTGTAGGAGGTTAATATAATTATAATAAAACAATGTCGGGTGGTTACCAAACTAGACTCTGGTCCCAAGATTCGCGGGTTCAAATCCGGTTGAGGAGGATAGAATTTTAAGAGAGGAAAATCCCTGAGCATGGCTTTCTGCGGGAAGGAAGCAAACCCATAAATAATTTACTGCTCCTAAAATAATATTAAGCCTGAAATTAGAGCATACTTTTTTGGGCTTTCAACTCCCAGACATGAATTGAGACGCTAATGATCTGAGCTTTTTATTTTTATTTTATTTAGAGCCCCACCACCACCCCCCGGGTTACCTCGGGCATAATGCCCTTATCCCCGGGTCTGCTCTATGTCCCTAACTACTATCTAATCTTTATTGAATAAATAAACATAATACATACAAATTTTGGGTATGTGAAGTGTAGATGTTACATAAAGTAAAAAGTATATCTAATGATCTGAGCTGTTAAAGAGCATCGGTAAATAAAACACTCAACACAAACCAAATGAATACATAAATTGACGATGTTATGCACCAACCGGCTAAGCGCCATTTAAAAATATTGAGTTTTTGATGCTATCTGTTGAATTGGCTCATGAAGTAAGTGTACGCACACTTTTGGCTCCACATATTTAAATATAGTCTTATTACACTGGTCGTCAAGGTTTTCTTCACAAGAAATCTGATTAGTGAATCTAGTTCATGCTGAAATCAGAAATGTAGTCAGAATTTTTCAATCCGGTATTGTTTTTTTGTGACAGCTACTTTTTAAAATCTTATTTTAGCATTCTCTTTGACCTTTCATAGGAGCCTTTACTCTATATTTAGCGATTTTATTCAAGTCGTATTCAAGAAAATTATATATAATGTCATGCTGAAGCATCAAAAGACAAGACTGCTCAGGTTTATCCCAGTGAATCCTGAAAAATATATTTACCTCCAATGCATATTAAAGTAAGGAGAGATATCCATTGTTAGCAAGAAATTATCAAGCAAGAGGAAGGCGTGATGTTGGAAGACCTAGAAGACGTTGGGCTGATGCATTATGAAGTCGGAACGGGCAATTGCCTAATCCCTGGAGTGATGATGATGATGCATATTAAATTAGGAGTGATGCAAAATTTGGTCAAAATTATGAATAAACTTTCTGATGGATTTTTGTACTTGAAATCGAAAATTTTCCCAAAATCAGTGAGGCTAAACTGAAGGAAGGAATTTTTATAAGACCACATTATCATTAATGGATGAAGAACATTTTGAGGACTGTTAAATCCACTTGAAAAAGCAGCCTGGCAATCTTTCAAAAATATATGTTGCAATTTCCTTGGAAACCATAAAGTAGAAAACTATCGTGGCCTAGTGGCTGAACTTTTGGATTCTAATAAAGCAACATGTACCGATATTTAAAAATTCACTTCTTGGACTCTCACCCGGAAATTCTTGGGGCTGTCAGCGATCAGCACGGTGAGCATTATTATCAGCAAAATTTCTACAATGGAAAACAGGTACCAAGGCAAATTGAGTTCTAATATACTGGCTGACTACTGTTGGATCAAGAAGAGAGATGTTTCAGATGAAAAACACACCCGAACATTACTATCTACCACTTTCTGGACAAGTCAGAATGGGTAGTATTATAAAAAAATTCAAATAAATATCATACAAAACTCGTGCCTGATCGGGAAAAACTGAAATTATATTTGAATTCAGCATGAAAAATACTTACAGAATACAATATTTTTTATTCTTGTGAAAAAAAGTTCAATTTTGTATACTAGTGTTATTAAAGGAAAATGTAAACGTCATGAGTCCTATCAGTTATTCTATGTTTTATAACAAACGGCTATGAAACCAGATCTTTATAAATGCTAATATAAATTATACATCATGCAGCTAAGGCCCAAATGTTTCCGCTCTTACATTGTTGACGCATAAATGTCAAACAAGGAAAATAACTTATAATATCCAGTATTGTTAATTTGGTTCTACAATTAATAGAGAATATTAATTTAAAGTTTAAACGTATTGTTCTCGAAACTTACATAATGACGCATAGCCGGTTGATGCATAACGCTATCCAAATATCAAAACCCTTCTCTTTTGTACAAAACCTCACCATTAAGTTGTATTACACATTATTAATAACTATCAATCAATAAATTAATTACTCACTGGCACTATCTAACCTGTAGGTTCATGGCCGCGCGGACATAAGCTCTCCATTTACCGCAGTGGAACCCATCAATCAATAACTAGTCTTACTAATGATAGCCTCGCTATCGAAACACGTCGACTATTTTTACATTTTAATGTGCAGAATAAGGACAAATAATGAGAAATCAATAATATAAGAGACCTGTTATTATAGTAACACATAATATAAAAACTAAAAGTATAGAATGGGCTGGAGATGTGATCATAATGGATGGTGGTAGTAGGATTAAAAATATTTTTATGGAAATCTGGGAGGAAGAAGTGAAAGAGGAAGACCGAGGTTGAAGTGATTGGACTGTCTGGAGGAAGATCTACGAAGGATGGGAGTTAGAAGATGGAGAAAGAAGCAGAAAATAGAGAAGAATGGGATGTCATCGTCAAGGAGGCACCAGCTAAATTCTAAGGGCTGCACGTTAGTAGATGAAGGACTACTTTCTGTATCATGACCAAAAAAAACATTATTCCACATTTTACACATCCATTTCCTATTAAATCATGATCCCTTTTGTGACGTTTATAGGCGTAAATCAGAACACGAGAGTTACAAAAGGACCTAAAAGGACCTATTTATAAAAGAATATAAAATACCCATAGTAACACAGTGTCTCCAAAGTCATTCTTCATTTACATGAAAACACTACTATTTTTACACGTTTTATATTAGCTTGACATCTATCCATCCAATCCAATCCAACCCAATCCATCTACCCACCTATCTACCCACCTATCTACCCACCTATCTACCCACCTATCTACCCACCTATCTACCCACCTATCTACCCACCTATCTACCCACCTATCTACCCACCTATCTACCCACCTATCTACCCACCTATCTACCCACCTATCTACCCACCTATCTACCCACCTATCTACCCACCTATCTACCCACCTATCTACCCACCTATCTACCCACCTATCTACCCACCTATCTACCCACCTATCTACCCACCCACCCACCCACCCACCCACATTGTTTTTTACAAGAGCTGAGCATAAAGAAAGTAGCCTAATATATATATATATAAACTCCATAAACCGAGAGTTTAATTACAGTAAAAAAATGCTATACAGACAGTGGACAATGAAATGAAACCAAATTCAAGTAAGTTGTGTAAAAGTGAATTTTATTAACAAGAGAGAAAAAGAATCTTAAAAACATAGCAGGGAATTAAAAGCACAAAATCGACTGTTTGAAGTTAAAAATAATTTATTACAATAACTGAACATACAGAAAGTAATATATATTTACTCGATGAATGAAGTGTGTAAATTGATTTAATAAACAATTAAATTTCAACCTGTGGACAATGAGAAAATAAAATTCCAGTAATTTACATTTCAAATGAACATTACCAACATGTAAAAATGGTATATTTGTACAGCAAGAATGTAACTAAAATGAAAGATTAAATTTAAAAAAAAACAACATTTGACAAAAATGAAGCTCTCAAATATAATTAAATCAATACACACAAATGTACAAAATCATACAGACGATATCGAGAGAATATATTTAAAAGCAAGTTCAATTAATTCAGCAAAAAATAGTAATGCCGAGAAAAATGAACTATTTGAATTATATTAATATCCCCATAACTCCTGAAGGAGCAAGAAGAAAACGAAAGTAATAGAAAATGATCTCCGACTTACCAGGGATCAACTTGTGAAATATCGGGATCATCCAGTGGGAGAAGAGGTGAAAACATTCCACCAAATTTTCGGTGACCCCGAGGGAAGAACTTGAATAATATAGGGATCATGCAGTGGGAGAAAAGGAGAAAACGTACCACAATATTTTTCCCGACGCCGGAGGGGAGAACTTGAAAAATATCGGAAAAACGCCCCCCAATATTTTCCCCGCCAATCCCGAGGAAAAATCTTGACAAAATACTTGGGTTCTCCAGTGGTAGAACAGGAGAACACTTCCGACAACATTCTCCCCGATTCCCGAGGGCAGAACTTGAAAAAATCGGGATCCTCCAGTGGGAGAAGAAAAAAACGTCCCACAACATTCTCCTCCACTCCCGAGGGAAGAACATGAAAAATATCGGGATCCTCCAGTGGGAGAAGAGGAGAAAATGTCCCACCAATGTTCCCCCGACTCCCGAGGGAAGAACTTCAAAAATATCGGGATCCTCCAGTGGAAGAAGAGGAGAAATCGTCCCACCAAATTTTCTCCGACTCCCGAGGGAAGAATTTGAAAAATGTCGGGATCCTCCAGTGGGAGAAGAGGAGAAAACGTCTCACAACATTCTCCCCGACTCCCGAGGGAAGAACATGAAAATATCGGGATCCTCCAGTGGGAGAAGAGGAGAAAACATCCCACCAAATTTTCCCCGACTCCCGAGGGAAAAACTTGAATAATATCGGGATCCTCCAGTGGGAGAAGAGGAGAAAACGTCCCACCAAATTTTCCCCGACTCCCGAGGGAAGATCATGAAAAATATCGGGATCCTCCAGTGGGAGAAGAGGAGAAAACGTCCCACCAAATTTTCCCCGATTCCCGAGGGAAAAACTTGAATAATATCGGGGTCCTCCAGTGGGAGAAGAGGAGAAAACGTCCCACCAAATTTTCCCCGACTCCCGAGGGAAAAACTTGAATAATATCGGGATCCTCCAGTGGGAGAAGAGGAGAAAACGTCCCACCAAATTTTCCCCGACTCCCGAGGGAAGAGCATGAAAAATATCGGGATCCTCCAGTGGGAGAAGAGGAGAAAATGTCCCACCAAATTTTCCCCGACTCCCGAGGGGAAAACTTGAATAATATCGGGATCCTCCAGTGGGAGAAGAGGAGAAAACGTCCCACCAAATTTTCCCCGACTCCCGAGGGAAAAACTTGAATAATATCGGGATCCTCCAGTGGGAGAAGAGGAGAAAACGTCCCATCAAATTTTCCCCGACTCCCGAGGGAAAAACTTGAATAATATCGGGATCCTCCAGTGGGAGAAGAGGAGAAAACGTCCCACTAAATTTTCCCCGACTCCCGAGGGAAGAACACGAAAAATATCGGGATCCTCCAGTGGGAGAAGAGGAGAAAACGTCCCACCAAATTTTCCCTGACTCCCGAGGGAAAAACTTGAAAAATATCGGGATCCTCCAGCGGGAGAAGAGGAGAAAATGTCCCACCAAATTTTCCCCGACTCCCGAGGGAAAAACTTGAATAATATCGGGATCCTCCAGTGGGAGAAGAGGAGAAAACGCCCCACCAAATTTTCCCCTACTCCCGAGGGAAAAACTTGAATAATATCGGGATCGTCCAGTGGGAGAAGAGGGGAAAACGTCCCACAACATTCTCCCAGACTCCCGAGGGAAGAATTTGAAAATATCCGGATCCTCCAGTGGGAGATGAGGAGAAAACCTTCCACACAAAACCCCCTTGATTCCCGAGGGAGGGCAACATATAGAATAATGGGATCCTCCAGTGAGAAAGAGGTGAGAGCGTCTAACAGTGTTTTCTCCAACACACGAATGTTGTGACAAGAATTCTGGACTCTCTGTTTAGGGCAGGTTGAAATGCTACTAATATCGCCTATCACCTTCACATAATCCGACATCATAAGTGTACAAATGCCCTATGTGCAATATCAGTGTTATTTCCCTAATATTTTACACGTGACAACGTTACACATATCACTGTGTAATAGCAATTACGTTATGTTGAAATCAGTTCATATCTTTATCACAGTTATCAGTATTAGCCTCTCACTGTCATTAGGACCTGGATAATTTTAATCTTAGAATAGTGTAAACATATCTTGTGTTTGTAGTTTCAACTTAATGTTAATTATTGTAAATATGTGTTAACATAGTGAGTAGTTAGGTTTAATTATAGTAGTTAATGTACGTAATTCTGTGTAAAGTGATTTATTTAGCTTTAATGCAACTCCAATATATGAATATTATAAAATCAAATTGTTTTTCCATTTATGATAATTATTTAAATTTATTTATAATGTTTATAATTTTCTTATATCGTCACGGGAATGGCAGTTCAAAAACCGAGTTAATCTTTGAATAAAGAGGGATTCTTTCTTCATTTTATAAAATGCAGAATGTAACTGGGTTGTTTAGTAAAAACATTAATAAAATTCACAGAAAAAATTTTGAGATGATGGTCACAATATTAAAATTGTATAATAATAATAATAATAATAATAATAATAATAATAATAATAATAATAATAATAATAATAATAATAATAATAATAATAATAATAATAATAATAATAATAATAATAATAATAATAATAATAATAATAATAATAATAATAATAATAATAATAACAATAATTAATAACAATAATATTAATAATAATAATAATAAAATAATAATAATATATAATAATGATAATAATAGTAATCTAAAAGCACTGTATGCAGCAAAAACTCTAACTACGAATTTCAAAGGCCAATTAGAGAAACTTGAGATAAAGGAAAGGAAATTTCAAGGAAAATCATAGGACAAACATTTCAAGATAATAAGATTATATACAAATCGGCCGCGGTGGACTAGTGGTTATGCTCCTTGCCTCTGGTCCCGAGGGTCGCGGGTTCAAACCCGGCCGCTGTCGATGGATTTGTTAGGATGGAAAAATCCATGGAGCGAATCCTCCGGGAGGGACTTTAAGCCGTGGGTCCCGAGTCTGAAGATCCTTAAGCCTGAATGAAAAGGCCTCTAAACAAAATTTACCGAATTTTCCCGTCATAGTACTAGCTTGGTTTCCTAGATTTCAGGCGGAACGCTGACCACGGACCACTCAAATGACATCTATACGTAAACAAGTGTAACTAAATTAGTATGGTTCAAATTCTTATAGTATCATACTTTAAATTACTACTACGTCGCTTTGGAAAATCGTATCTAAATACAATTGGTGATAATCAAAAGAGAAACGCAAAAAGTTTTGTTGCATGTTAACAATGCCAACAATGGAGAATAATGGACAACAATACAGAAACTATATTAAATTAATCATGTTTTTTTGTGGTCGATATGGGTTCATTGTTGGATATTTAGCAGACAGGTTAAATGTGAATGTTTGCTGTGCTTTTGGAATTGTTTTGTTTAAGAAGTTATGAAATAAGTTTTAAGGAGTTATTTGCATGTTCGGGAACATCTGAATGACCGCCTTCCAGGAAGATGATGATGCCGGAGATGATGATAATGTCTTCTACAAGTGGCCGCCGACTTGACGGTCTGTGACTTCTTTTTTATGGGGTTACATAAAGGATCGTATCTATGTACCCCCATTGTCTCAAAACCTGCAAGAAATCCAGCTTTGTATCATTGCTGCCATCCAGTGCATTTCTTCATATATGTTGGAGGGTGTGTGGCGTGAATGGGAATATCGCCTCGATGTCTGCAGCGTCAATCGTGGTGGCCACATTCAATGTCTATGAGGTATAGCAAAAACGTTTTGAGTTTCTCTTTTGATTGCCACCAATTTCATTTAGATACGATTATCCAAAGCGACGTAAATAGTAGTTTAAAGTATGATACTATATTTTTGGACAAGGTACATCAAGAATGAAACACACTACAAAACAATTGAAAACAACTTTCAGATACTATGCGAAAAAGGAGAATACATTTTTACGGTCATCTTCTCAGAATGTACAGTAACCTTCCATTATATATTAAACAAACATATGTGTGTATATATATATATATATATATATATATTAAACAAATACTATGAAATTTTAATAAATAAGTTATATATAATTCTTCTTCTTCTTCACTTCCTGGTTTAGGCAAGAGTTGCCTGTTCCGTCTTCACTAATAGATCTAAGACCATCTCTTCCGAGGACGTCCGACATCTCTTCTTCCTCTTGGAAAATAATGGAAGATTTTATTTGGTAATCTTCTTCCTTCCATTCTTTCTACATTTCTTTCCACTGTATCTTGTTGTTAAATATCTTTTCTTTTATGGAGTAGATCTGCAGTTCTTCACGGATATCCTCGTTTCTTATCTGGTCCATTCTAGTGCAGCCTTTTACTCTTCTTAAAAATTTCATCTCGGCTGCTTGGATTTTACTTTCTTGTTTGGTAGTGGTAATCCAAGATTCATTCCCATACAAAAGGACAGGGACAGCCATTGTTTTATAAAATTTTAATTTTGTTTGTTTATGGACTTTATTATTCAATGTTCTATTTATTGTACCAAAAATAGCTTGAAACTGATGTGTTTTGTATTCAATATCTTTATCATACCTATAGCTGATGTCACATCCTAAATATTTAAAGTAGGATACTTGTTCAATAATTTCGTCTCTAATTACTATTTTTGCACGCAGAGTATTTCTTCCACAAAATGCCATTACTTTTGTTTTACTTATTGAAATTTTAAAATTATAATCGCTACAGTTATATATAATTATAAATAATACATAAATAAATTCAATATAAAGCCAATTACAAGATATGTGGATGACGTCATGATTATTTATGAAAATGAGAACAGAAAAGAAAAGGACATTTTGCTAGAACTAAACAATATGCATCCCAAAATAGAATTTACGGAGGAGATAGAACTTAATAACAAAATAAACTATCTAGACCTTACCATAACGAAAAACATAGAAAAAAATAAACTTGAAATAAATATTTTCCGCAAATCTACAAATAATATCCTCACCATTAATAACAAGTCTAGACACCCATACCAAAATAAAATCAGCACATTTAATAGTTTAATCAACAGAATGTTAAAATTAGCCTTGAACAAAACAAATTATAACAAAGAACTGCAATACCTTAAAAACATGGCGAAAAAGAACGGTTTCAACAAACAAACCATTGATAAGCTTATAAAGAAACAAAAAAGAAAAAATGACACAAAAAATATAACAAAACTTGAAAGCGAATGTGATAATAACAAAACATGGGTAACATTAACATACACAGGAAATGAAACCACAAAACTAGCCATAGCTTATAAAACAGGAAACAAAATAAACAACATAATATACAATGGCATAGAAGAACACAACAAATTCAACAACAAGGGAGTCTACAAACTGACATGTAAAGATTGTAATAAATTTTATATTGGCAGGTCAAGCAAAAATTTCAATACAGGATATAAATAACACCTAAAAGCTTTCATACACTCGGGTGATAAATCAAGCTATGTTAAACATCTCATTAATGCAGGTCATCGAATGAACACAATTGAAAATGCTCTCACGATAATCCACCGAGAAAACATTCCAGCTAGGATAAATATATTTGAAGACCTCGAAATTATAAAGGAAACAAACAACACCTCACTTCTCAATGAGTACGCGCCCCATTCAAACCCATTATACGAGATCGTCAAAAACAAGTAAGTTGCTGCTACAAACAGTTGGAGTATACATCACCGTACACAACAGCAACGAGTAGCGGAAGATCAATCTGCCGAATATGAGATATAACTTCCGAAAGCGCTCCAGTTAATTTTATATACAATATTTTAACAAAGTTGAGGACGACGGCACCTACCAACAGGTACATTTAATTTTTAACTTTCATCGTCAGAATGAAGAAAGTACTGATACTGGGTACTAAGAAAGGAACAACACATAGAAAAATGATTGATTCAACGAACCCCAAGTGAAACGAATAAAAAAATCCTTTATTTAAGCCGGCAGAATTCATTAATGTGATAAGGCCTTCTCTTCCACTCGACCAGCGTGTATTTATAATTATAGTCCCTACTTATTACAATAATTTAAAAATATTATCAACATATAGACTAATCGAAAGACAATGCACATGTGGTCTAACAATAGCTGACACTAGTAAAACATGGTATCAAATAAAATAAAGTAAGAAAAGCTTTCTAGATGAATATTTATAGGTTATACAAAATGCTGAATAGAGTTTTTTAGATCCTTCTCCTCAACTTAAAAAAATAGTAATAAAATATAGGCCTGTCGGGAAGAAACTAAGAACTAAACAGACAAGAGACAAACAAATATTTTGTACTTTTTAAAGTAAACAACGGAATCAGATTTACAGTGTATTAGAGTAAGCCTTGTATTACATATCTCACGTTATTTGTGTTTCTACAAGTGTATTTCAGTTATGATTTTACTTCAGTGTCAGAAATTGCTTTCATTACTGTGGTGTAATGTATTTATAGCATGATTATTCTATTGATACAAAATCCATTTTTTATAAAAAGAGGATGGATAATTATTCGAAATTCTTAGAATCCACTTTGGGGTTCAAATTAAAGGGTCCACTGTATTTATATTCCTGCGTTTTACCCCGTAATCGAACGGTTTAAGGCATGGTGTATTGGTGCAGAACTACTTCTCTCAAATCATAGTTAACGTTATTCTCCCACCTCATTTTTGGCCCCCCTATTGAGCGTTTTCCCTCTGGTTTTTATACAAGGAATTTCCATGCCCCTCTTTCCTACCCCATTCGTGCCACAGGTCCTGCACATCGCAATCTACTAGACCTAACTGTTTTTATTATATCGGTTTCCTATAAAGATCAAGTAGCTCACTGTAATGCAGTCTTCTCCATTTGCTTGTCTGTTCACCTCTCTCTGGCCCAAATATTTTTCCTATGCACTTTATTCTCAAAACCTCATATTCTTTTCTCTCCTCCCTTAAAATAAGAGACCGTGTTTCATATCCATATAACTGGAAGAATAACAGTTTTATATGTTTTGTATAATGATAGTTGTGATGACAAGAGTCCTTGCAATGCACTTCTAGTATTGAGCCTATTGTTTAATTCCATTGTTCACCTCATTCCTGTTTGTAATTATTGTTCCTACGTATTTGGATTCAGCCACTTCTTCAAAATTTCCCTCATTTGTCATTAACAGTCCATTTCCATTACATTATACATTTCTGTGCGTGAACACATCTATTTAGTTTTATTGATGTTAACTTCCAGTCCCAATTTCTTATTGTTCCTCAGTATAGTATGCGTGTTGGTCCTTAGTATTTCGTCGCTATCTCCTAATAATAATCATCAGTATATTTAACATTTAAAAATATTATATCTACTGTAAAACGTTATGTTTGTTCTACCTAGATAGAATTTAGGCCTCTTGAAGTCTTAATACGTTAAGTTATAAACTATCATGGGTTTTAGGTGGCTCCGTGGCGCAAGCGGTTAGATGCTCGACTATCACAGCTGGGGTCTCGAGTTCACAATACGGTCCCTCCATGTGGATCTCGTAGTGGACGAAAGGGAGCTTGGGCAGGATTTCATCAGGGTTTTCCCTGCACGAAATTTCTTTCTGCCATTTCTGCATTCTCATTTCATTCAATTTGTTTCATTTCCTTCGTCCGTCTCTGTGACGGTGCGCAGGAGCATTTCGGCCAACACATGTGTCATTTATAGGAGTTTATCTCTTTTTCACATTCGACCCGACCCCTAAGTTGAAAATGAGTTGAGGATATTATCATATTATATCATGAATTTTATCAGTATTGACCGTTCGGACGAGAATTACACTGAGCAACAAAAAATAAACTTTTTTTTTTGTCTCAGAAAGAAAAATATGTGAATCAGATAGTATTTTTTCTCCTGAAGTCAAATATGATATCGGTTTTTCTCCATCACGCAAGATTTACAAGATACAGGCATTTATAATTTAAAACACTTTAATATTTTCTACATTCGTAACTACATAATATTCGAACATTCGGACTCACCTAGAAAGTAATAAATGACGATTTTTCTGCTATATTTCGCCTGTGGAGCATCCCTCTTGATAGTCCAACAATAATCGGCCAGCATATTAGGATTCCATTTGCATTGATATCTCTTTTCCTTAGCTGAAATCTCCTGATGAAAGTGTTTTCGTGCTCATCGCTCACTGCTCCAAGATTTTCCGGGAAGAAATCTAGGTTTATTAAAGAAATAATGATTTAAATCTATTAACTGAAATTGAAATAAAAAAAGTGTGGGTGATGGAGAAATTCCGAATACATACTTGAAAACACAATAAAAACTGCATTAAGTATAACTATTGGTACTCATGAGACAAAAATCATGTTGACCAGTATTATTAATCGTTGACACTCCTGATTTTCCAAGTACAGTAACAGGCCTACATTATATCTCAGAACATCACTTTATTACAAATCTAACGATCGTTTTACAAATTCACATCTGTAGGCTATACTAACATGATGTATACATGATCAATGTAACATATGTTATGGAAATGGTCCAAGAATGTGGAAAAAAAATGAATTTTAACAAATTAAATTGTATTTTATGGGATCAGATTGTGTTCTAAAATGTTTTAAAAATACAATACTGAGTATAATGACATAGGGTGCAGAAACATGCGAATTAAAATCTAGAAAGATAAGTACATTAAAACGTGCAGAAATTGATTTTTGGAGGCGTTAACTGGAATTTCTGGAAGAGAAAATAGACAGTGTAATGAATGTTCAAACTTCAATTGTGGATTTCACAAAATAAAACAAATAATTAAAATGGTTTGGTCATGTCAAAACAATTAAAGTAGACAGATTCCCAAGAAGAATACTAGAATGGGTACCATTTTGTAGCAGAAGAAGAGGATGAGCAAAAATAAAGTGGATTGATGGTGTTTTAATAAGTCTGAGGGAAAAAGATTGGACGATGGGGATTGGAATGACAGAGAGATGTGGAGGAGAATAATCTACTTAACTGGGCGCAGGAAGATTTTGTGAGACATTGTGAAACCTGCTAAATAAATAATGTACACCCTTAGAAAAAAATATGAGTCATCCGCTGATACTATCAACCGATCGGTGAACTTCGTGAGCGCTCGCAAAAGCCGTATTCACATCAACACGTTTTCAATAATTGTACTGGGTTGTTTGCTAGTTAATGCAGTGAACACTCTAGCAACATTAAGGAGAGAGTTTGGCTTAGTGTGTTTCCGTGGTCGAGAGGTTTAATAGACATCGTCTGCGTTCGTAACCTCACGGGTTCGATTCCCGTTCTAGCTTTTTTTTAACGGAATGTTAGAATAGCATTTTGCCTGTAATGCAGTTTCATATTTAATTTTATATTTGAGTTTTATGGCTTTAATGCACACACAAAAACATAAATTAAAACCTTCTTCTAATAAGTAAATGAGGAAAGAAAATAATACCTTCTAAAATGAAAACTTTAACAAAAACAAAATCAATATCGGGTTCATGAATTCTCAGCATCTATTAGTGCCCTCAATCTGCGGGGCATTGATGTAATCAAATTTCTACAGGCACGTCGATGACCGGCTAGCGCATCCCACGTGTCTTGAATTTGTGCCCATAAGACATCTTTTGTCTTTCGTGCATCTGCAGGCCAATTAGAGTTCATCTCTATTTTCATCTTAGCCCACACATTTTCGATTGGATTCAAATCGGGTGACCAGCGAAATTTGATTTGCCTTCTCCTTTAACAATCAAATCAAATTTCGCTAAAAACTTTCAGAAAGTGGCCACAATTTCAACAATATCGATAATACAATGCCAATTATACACAGAAAACAACAGACACAAAATTAACATTTTAGAAGAAATCAAAATTATCATGAAGAGCAAGAATACAAACATTCTCAACGAAAATATGCCTAATAAGCAAAACCCTCTATTAGACATACAGTTAATTCAGTACTACTACAACAACTCCAGAAGATGAAGCATGCATCGAAAGGCCTAGAGTGAAATCAACGAAAATTTTAAATAGTTGAGGAAGACGGTAGTATACAAGGTAAAAATAAATAGGCCTAATAGTTTTAAAAAAACTAAAACAACATGCTTTATTAGAAAACCGAACTAAAAAATGAAAAATAATTTTAATTTCCAACACACTTGGGATAAAATTAAAGTGGTCAACAAAAAAAATCATCTCCAACTCATCTAGGGATGCCTCGGTCCTTGTAGGAGCTGTGGGGGGATATAACCAAATTTTAGTTCATAAAATCTTAACCTATTCATCAATTAATCATTTCGGATGAATAATTACAGCCATACTTTTAGGTGAAAATATATGATTGATTTACCTTGTTACTTATTCAGAGTTATCTACAAAAAAAAATAATTTTAGCATCAAAAGCGTGGAGTGCTCTATATCAATTAATATATTTGATAATAAACAGATATTGGTAAAAGTAACGTCTCTAAGAAGAAAACGTAAAAATTATAAAAAGTATCCCATGCTTTTGATGGTAAAATTATTTTTTTGTAGATAACTCTTGTTTTATTCTATATGTGTTGGAGATGATTTTTTTGTTGACCGCTTTAATTTTATCCCAAGCGTGTTGGAAATTTAAATTATTTTCCATTTTTTTAGTTCGGTTTTCTAATAAAGCGTGTTTAGGTTTTTTTAAGCTATTATTTATTTATTTTATTTGCCTACACTGTTAGGCTTAGTGCAACATATTTAGCATGGAAGATCGGGTTGCCATTGTTTGTGCACGGGTACGCGGATTGCCATAAGAATGCGCCAGAGCTGAATTCTGAATTTTCCCATAAATTACGTAAACCAGCCGCAACAAAGGCATACATTCATCTGCTTGTAAACAAATTTAAGTGTACCGAGAGTGTGTGTGATGAGTAGAGACCGGATGTTAGGGAAAAATGCCTATAGTTATTTATTATAGATATTGTAAAAGTGACTTCATATAAGTTCATACCAACGACCCTAGAGTTGTTTTCCATGAAGTTCATTTTGCCTATAAATGCCTATTTCAGCTTGTAATGCCTATAAATGCCTATTTGCAACTTTTTCTTCAAATTAACTCAGTATTTCAATGTAATCAATTAAAATGGATAACTTCATGGCACAAATCATTTCATAGAAGTTTTCAAGTTTTTCTTTTTATAAATTCCCTTAGAATATTTTAGGATAAAGGTGGCAATAACCCAATAACCTAGCAGGCAGATGGTTCCCCCCCCGCCAATGCTCTCCCATTAGGTAAATATTGTATTTTTCCACCTCATGTATTCCAGTTAAACGAAATAGCCCTAAGCTATGTCCCATTGTATTATGCTCCGGCTCTAAGGCTTGGAAAAAGTTCTTTGTTTCTTTTCAATACAAACATTACTGAGTGACAAAGAGGGAAGATGGCTCAAACTTCCTTTCTCTGTCTCACACCTGTTGCTGAAACCTGCAATATTATTTTTGATGTTGGTAACACTGAATTCAGTCTGCAGTCCTCATACACAGACAGGTTTTCCAAAGACAAAGTGGTGCAGCAAATGTATGGACTTTTTTAAACCTCTAGAACAGTTTTTTTAAGATACCTAAAGAGCGGACAAATCTAAAATACAAAGTGACTAATTTCGTGAAATAATTTGGCGCGGAAATATTCTCAAGTGACTGTTCTGCTCTTTGTAAAAAGGCAAAACAAATTCCAAAAGCATATCTGATATCTTCGCATGTTATTGATAGCATATGTTTATATTCTTAATGTAAGGCTGTAAAAAGTTAATGTCTTAATGTAAGACTGTAAAAAGTTATGTTGTAGCCCATTTTTTGTAAGAGCCTATTTTGCATTTTTTAATGCCTATATTAATGATTTTAGTGTCTTTTTGCCTGCCTATTTTGAATTTTTTATGTGCCTAACATCCGGACTCTAGTAATGAGGCATGTCATGGACGATCGACCATGCGCATCAGCATAAACAGAGCAGGCAGGTTCAAATTGCCAGTTATAGTCCGAACGCATCAACTCGACGCATCAGTAGGGAGCTGAATGCCCCTCGCAACACAGTGTGGAAAATTATACATTTCACTCTACGAAAACGCCCTTATCACGTTTGATTGATTTATGGAATTTTATCACAGAAGCAGCAGGCTTTTTTACGGTTTTAATGTTAAGGTCTACATTTCGTTTCACAACTTTACACGTGTTTTCACCAAATGGCGGTCATGTAGAAAGGCAATAGGTTATGTTTAAAACTTCACAAAATATTGATTTTTTAATCATTGCCTTCCTTCATACTGGCTTTAGTGACACCTGTATAATATAACATAGCTATCATATTTATATTAATAATTAATATAATTATTTATTGCTAATAACTGACTAACTCACTGGCACTATTGAACCAGTAGGTTCATGGCAGCGCGCACATAAGCTCTCCATATATCCCTATCCTGAGCCAATGTTTTCCAATCATCCCCTGTATAATTTCCCTCAAATCATAGTTAATGCTATTCTCCCACCTCATTCTTCGTCAACCGACTGGGCGTTTTTCCCTCTGGTTTTCCTACGAGAAGCTTCCATGCACGTCTTTCATTCTCCATTCGTGTAACATGTCCTGCCCAATACAGTCTACGAGATTTAACTGTTCTGTTCTTACATCTGGCTTCCTGTCCACCGCCGCTGTGGTCTCGAGGTAGCGTGCTGCCTTGTCACGCAGCGGGTCCGGGTTCGATCCCCGCTGGGGACAAGTTTCCTAGGTGAGATTTTTTCAGGGTGTTTCCTCACCTGTAAGACAAATGTCAGGATACTTTAAGGCCCAAACGGTCCCCGAACATCATCTGACCATCATTATCATCAATATCATATTCACCTCATTAGATTATCCCATTCGCTTCAGGTATAAATGCTCAATGGATTTCCCCAGAAACCGAATTTAAGTTATAGTAAATTATATTTTCTATTTTAAAACATTCAAAACAAACAAAATATAATGGTACTTGAGATCACAATAAGGATGAAGGCCAAAACAGATTCCTCTACTATTCACAAATGTTAACAAAATATTACCATGCCAAGGGATGTACAAATATTGTAAAATATGTAACAGCAGAGTTAAGCGAGTGTACCTCGTCTTCTGAAGGCCATTTAACTGCCGGCGAGTCTACCCCGTCTTTTGAGGCGAATGGGTTAAGTTTAGATTTAAGGCCTCTCCTGGCGCATCATTACCCATCGTCATCACCCATCATATCATTGGAACAATGTAACCCCGCCTTCCAAGCGCCCCAACCTCAGAAGTGGGTTACAATACGCCGATGCCAAGAGAGAATACCTGAAATGTCGTATGACAAATAGATGATATTGAACAAAAAAAAAACTTCTTGCTTCCTCTAAAGACCATGTACGAGGGCGGATCGGAAAGTAACGCACAATAATTTTTTTCTGCCTTGGTATGCAGCTAGAATGTTGAAATTTCACAGAGATATAGTTTGAAGTTTTCACTACAGATGGTATTTTTTTCTCAGGTGCACCTCTTGCGAGAGAAGCTTGAACTATGCAACAAAGATGGCGCGCATGCTACAGTCGTCCACCTGTGAGGAACAGAGAAGTGGACCACTTAACGCGGTACACCGCACAAGGACATGACTTTCTGGAAGGAATCGTCACAGGTGATGAGTCGTGGGCGTACCACTACACGCCTGAAACAATGCAGGCATCAATGGAGTGGAAACATGCTTGTTCCCCAGTAAAGAAAAAATTCAAAGTGACTCAATCTGCCAGGAAAGTGCTTGTGACAGTGTTCTGGTATATGCATGGTGTTTTATTGGTGGACTTTGCTGAACACGGGACCACTGTGAATGCTGTGGCCTACATTAAAACTTTGGTGAAGTTGCGTCGTGCCATTCGTGACAAACGTCACAACATTAACGTTAAATTTCTTCATGACAATGCTCGCCCCCATGTTGCTGCTGTCGTTCGTCAGAAAATCGCCGAATTTGGTTGGGAGGTGCTCCAGCATCCACCATACAGTCCGGACCTTGCACCATCGGACTTTCATCTGTTTGGTCCCATGAAGAAATTCCTGGCCGGCAAACGCTTTGAGACAGATGTGGAAGTGAAATCAGCAGTGCGCAGATGGCTACACTCCAACCAAACGGACTTCTACGAACAGGGCATATTGAAACTGGTAACACGATGGGAAAAATGTGTTGAGAAAGTTGGTGACTATGTCGAAAAGTAGGTAAAAGATGTAAGTTCATTTGTGATTTTTTCCTTTTTTTTACTATTAAACTTTTTTAAAAAAATTATTGTGCGTTACTTTCCGATCCGCCCTCGTAGTTCACTGTTGTGTAGTTTTCTCCATTCACCTGATTGTTCATATTTATTGCTAATACATCTTGTTTTCGCACTCATAATTAAGAATTGTTATCAATGAAGCACCTGAATGTTAAAGCAATCCTCAATATCTACGGGACTTCCACACTTAAGTGTAATATGGGAAATTGGCATCAACGATCAAACTCCCAACACTACCACTCCAAACTTATCATATATTTTTAACCAAATAGTATTTAAAATGAAAATCTATTGAAGAAACGAATAAATAACCCCTATGATATCAAAATAAAGTTCGACCACGAAGGAACTGTGCAAGTTAAGCGAATTCCTCAGCAAGTCGAAATTATGATCCGGTTTTGCTGTTTTCTTTTGTTAACTCTTGAATTAAAAAATAAAACTTAATTTCTTCACTAACTCACTTGTCCTATCGAACTCTTAGGTTCATGGCCGCGCGGACATAAGCTCTCCATACATCTCTATCTTGAGCTAATGTTTTCCAATCATCACCCGTATAATATGCTTCCTTCAAAATCTTGGTTAATGTTATTCTCTCACCCCATTCTTGGTCTACCAACTGGGTATATTTCATCTGGTTTTCTTTTCAACTTATTTAAACGTGTTGGGCTGCAGTGAAAACAAACCGCATAAGTAATTATGTAATGCATATAGTTTTATAATTTGACACAAATTTAAATAATCTCAGATTCATTTGTCTTTGCTTCATTACAAATATTAAACAAATTAAAATAATATACCTCATACCAGTATGATAAATTGCCAATTTAAGGGCTAATTGAATTATATGGTACGCGCTTACAATGCAATAAGTCAAACTTAGCGACTGCTAGATTGCTTTGTTTTGTTTTGTTTTTTTTTTTATCTTCGGGTTTCAAATGAACCCCAAGTTCTAATTGTCATATTTCGCTGATTTTTGGAAAATATCTTCCTCGTTCTATTTAGATAACATATACTGAGTTTCGTAGCGAACAATCGAAAATTGTAACCGCTGGAGCGATTTAAAATTTTTCGTTTAAATGAAATCCTATTACTAATGGTTCCAATTTAGTGGTTAATGAACTCAACCTTACTTTTGTTGATATTTGATTGCAATATTCCAAATTAGTTTTCGATGAAAGAAAAATTGCGTCGCTAGGCGTTAACACACACACATTTTACATAAATTTGGGCATAGTAATTTTCGGTGTCTACTTGAAAGGATCGTTGAAGATCTGTAAATTATTTCAAAAAATATTTTCATAAGAACAACCTCAATAGTATCGTTCCTTTGAAATTCGCTAAAAAGAGGATATGAAGATGGCAAAAATCAGGATGCTGTTGAGATGGAAACCCTGTTCAGGGACTCTTAAGGCTAGAGGAAAAGTAGAAGACCAAAACTATCATGGAGAAGGAGCGTGGAGCTGGAAATAAGAACAGAAGGGATTACGGAGATTCTTTACAACACGTGACGCGAAAAAAAAATTCTAAGTTTGAATCGTACACCATGTGCATGCGCCAAAAAACGCGAAGCTGTTTACACTATGAAATCACGGGATGCAGCCAACAAATGCAAGATATTTAACGAACCTAAAAGTTACCTTAACGCAGTTTAAGTACTCTAATCTGTGAAAGACCAACCTAAAAGCTAACCTAACGCAATTTATGCACTCTAACCTGTGAAAGAATGTAACGCCGAAAAATAAATAGTAAGTTCTGACATTCTGAAGTATATGTGTAAAGTTAATTAGTACATATTCTATGTTAGCTGCACTGGAATACAACTTTATTTTTCTTATAGAGTATTAGTTAAAATCAACATGGCTGCCACGTCTTCATGCTATGTAAATATCAAAAAAATATATTGAAATAAAATGTTAGAAAAATGTAAAAAAAAATTGTAAATGGTGGGAAACAATTTGAAAAATGAAACCCTAAGAACAAAATTTGACAGGAGTTTACGAAGGAATTGAAAATGTCGCGTCACAGGTTGTAAAGAATACATTGGGAGAGTTCAAAGTTTTAGCGCGAAATAGGGTGCGCTGTAAGTCGCTTCATTGAGACACTATTCTCTAGAAAAGAATAAGAGGAGATACTATTATTAGGCCTATAAGCAGGTTTAGCAAAACAAACGCTACGGCGTAGGTACTACGCGGGGTATTACGAGAGGCGGGGAGTGGTATGTAGTCCTGCGGAGTATCGTCCGATTACTATAACTTACAACTGTGTAATACGTTCAGGAAGTAACATTAATTTTAGTTCTGATACACTTATTACATGTATTAGTGAGTCCATCGCCGTGGTGTAGTCGGTAGAGTCCCTACCTTCCACTCCGGCGACCCGGGTTCGATTCCCGGCGGGGTAGGGGATTTTAAATCTCCACCTTGGGTCTGGGTGTGTGTCCTGTTCTTGTGTCTATATGTGAGAATAAAATAAAGTTAACAGTAAGGTAAAAACAATTAGGTAAAACAAGAAGGAAAAACAGTGTAAAACGAAAAGGAGAAAAAAAATTAAAAAAAGTAGACTTATAAAGTGTGCATTGTTTTGTTTATGTTTGTTTCTCTGTGTTTGCTAACATCGACAATATTGCATAGTGTTTTATTTGTGTACAATCCATCCATAGTAATTCTGCCCGGGGGCAGGTCCTTCACTGCAATCATAGAATTTTCATGCTATGCTTGCAGCTTTACTAGGGAATTGTAGGTGTGGTAGCTTCCCGTTCCTTTCCACACCGGTGAAGGATGATGATGTTGATGATGATAAGAATGATGATGGCCATATAATTTTGGGAACCGTTTGGACCCTTAAAGTTTTCCTGACATTTGTATTACAGGTGAGGAAAAACCCCGATAAAAACCTCACCCAGAAAAACTGCCCCGACCGGGGATCGAACCCGGGCCCGCTGCGTGACAAGGCAGTACGCTACCTCGAGACCACAGCGGTGGACTGTGTTCAATTGTAGCCTACAATTGAAGGCATGAGAATGATAACTGGATAAAGACCACTTTTTATGAAATAAAGTCATAAGCACAAAATACAATTAGAATGCATGCACCATCTATTGGTTTCAGAATGGTCCTAAAACAATTCATACAGAATGAGTTGGACAATATTTTGAAGTTGGAAGAATTTATTCCTCCAGTCTACAAGCAATCGTAATTAAAAAATAAATAAAAATAAATCTTGGTGTGGATAACGAAAATGATGAGTGAAATGAATGACGTATATATATTATTGTTATGTCTTTATTTTTAATTGATTGGTTATTTTTTTTACAATGAAGCTGCATAATTATTATCTGATGCGTATTGAAACACAGTGTATGTTAAATAATTTATATAAATGGTGTTTAAGTTCATATATTTATAGTTTTTGCTGGAAAAAAATTCACAAGTTTGAATAAGTGGCTAAGTCCATAGTCATTTTTTGTTAATAACTCACTTAAGGCTAAGTTTATATTTACTTGAATAGAATTAAATGTGGTGCTGAAGTCTGGCAAATTCCTACCAGGGAAATGAAAATAATTTTTAAGTACAGAAATGGATGTTTTAAGAAGATCAGCTGGAATGGATAGAATACGAAATAAAGAAATAAGGGAAATTATGGGTGTACAAGAGGAGCCGGACATCATAGAAAAGAAAAGATTGCAGTGGTATGGCCATGTCAAACGAATGCCAGAGCAAAGATTGCCAAAAATTGTTATGGAATGGATCCCAATGGAAAGGAGGAAAAGAGGAAGACCGAAGAAAACTTGGATAGAAGGGGCACAAGCATCTATGAATATCAGAGGAATGGAGGAAGATCAATGGATGGATAGAGAGGAATGGCGTTTGGTTTCCGGAAGACGGCGGCAGCGGCCATGATACCGGATGATGATGATGAGAATGAAATGTTAAAATATATTGGTAATATAGCAAAGAGAGATGAACAGACAGGTGAATGGAGAAGACTACATAACAATGAACTACATGGTCTTTATAGGAAGATATATATAATATATATATAATAAGAAAATATATATATAATAAGAACAGTTAAGTCTCGTAGACTGCGATGGGCAGGACATGTTGCACGTATGGGGAATGAAAGACTTGCATGGAAGCTTCTTGTAGGAAAGCCAGAGGGAAAACGCCCAGTTGGTAGACCAAGAATGAGATGGGAGAATAACATTAACTATGATTTGAGGGAAGTAGATTATACAGGAAATGATTGGAAAACATTAGCTCAGGATAGGGATGTATGGAGAGCTTATATCCGTGCGGCCATGAACCTAAGGGTTCCATAGTGCCATTGAGTAAGTAAGTAATATAGCAGTGACTATAAAAATGTTTACTAAATGGTGAAATGAAATGATTAATAGTATATTACGCCATGCGAGGTGGGGAAGTGACTTTTACAGATGCGAGAAAAATGTTTAAAAACCGAGCGACAGCGAGATTCTGTAAAACACTTCAGAAGCGTGCGTTTACATTATTTTTTTGCGCTATGGTGTTTTCAAAATAATAAATAATAGTAAAATAATATCTTTGTTGGAAATATTTGCGTTCATTATAGACAACTGACTAACGTTAACAGTGTGGGCAATGTTTATTAGGCCTAGTCGAAACTATAGCAGGCCGTGACACCAATCAGTGATAAAATGGCGGCAAGTACGTATTTATTGTTTGAAATAAAGTAAAGTTCATTTAAAATACAGTGATTTGTTTCGTATAATGTATATCACCACTATCTTTTGGATGTGTCACTGCTATAAAGTAAAATAAATATTCTCCTTAATTTGCTTACTTGATATAGTCAGCTACTAGATGGCAGTGAAGACAGTGTTCTCGCGACATCTAGTAATAATGGAGAGTATAATACATATATAAGAAAAATAAGTGTTTGAATTGGATTCGCCTGGTAGTGTAATGGATATCACGCTGAGGTACAGACTCAGAGATCCGGGTTCGAATCCCGTCCAGGCATTTATTTTTCTTATCATACCATATATATATATATATATATATATATATATAGATATTATAAATATATTTTTGACATTTGGCAATGAAGGCAAATATGATATGAAAAGAAAAATGAATGCTTGAGTCGGGATTCGAACTCGAGTCTCTAAAGTCTGTACCTTTAGCGCTCTAACCAACTGAGCTACTCAAGAATTCCAATACAAGCATACAATTTTCTTATACATGTAGTATTCTCAATTCACACAAGAGGCAGCTGAAATTGTTCCAACCGCCATCTCGCGGCTAACGTAACAGTTAAGCAAATTTTTAAAGAGAATATTTACTTTATAGCAGTAACGCTTTTATATATAGATATTATAAATATATTTTTGACATTTGGCAATGAAGGCAAATATGATATGAAAAGAAAAATGAATGCTTGAGTCGGGATTCGAACTCGAGTCTCTAAAGTCTGTACCTTTAGCGCTCTAACCAACTGAGCTACTCAAGAATTCCAATACAAGCATACAATTTTCTTATACATGTAGTATTCTCAATTCACACAAGAGGCAGCTGAAATATATATATATATATATATATATATATATTACGTACAATGTATATACAAAAATACATCCAAAAGATAGTGGTGATATACATTATACGAAACAAATCACTGTATTTTAAATGAACTTATATATATATATATATATATATATAAGTAAAGGGCAGTGGTTTTACTCCCCACACGTGGATTGTAATATGCAATATTATAGTATAGTTATTTAGGTTGGAAACCCCGAAATACAGTAAGTTCGCCATTGCTGTAAGTACGACGAAACTCACTATCGCGCAATAAAATAGTTTTTCTTCATTTTTTTAAAAGTAATGCATTGGTCTTTATCCGCTTATAATTTTCACGCCTTCAATTGTAACTGTCTGCTGTATTATACATTTTTGCAGCACCTATCTATACCTGGCTACATATTGACATTGTGTTCCTATTGGTCCTGTACCGTGTACATGCAAGTGTTGTTCACATAGTGTATACCTGTATACAGTCAGGTCGTGAAGAATTCGATGTATTATAGAATCCGTTAGCCCTGCTGATTAGTGGGTCAGTGTAAAATGTACTGATTAGTGTGGAAGTTAATGTGTTCTCATCTTCTGCAGTATCTGTTGTACTTTCGTCGGCTCAACTGCACTTCTACTAGCGCTGGATTTTTTTTGTTATATTGTTGTAAACTATAGCTCTTCTTCTGTATTTACTGACATTATTTAATATTTTGAACTTTTTCAAACAATTTTTATAACATTATTAGACAATTTTGAAGTATTTATTTATATATGCAAATCACACTATTATGACACTGTTAGACAATATTCTGATACTGTTATTTTCTGCATAGAGTATATTACTTAGTCTACGATTTTTCTATCGCTGTTTTGTAAACTGTATAGCTCTTCTTCTGTATTTACTGACATTATTTAATATTTTGAACTTTTTCAAACAATTTTTATAACATTATTAGACAATTTTGAAGTATTTATTTATATATGCAAATCACACTATTATGACACTGTTAGACAATATTCTGATACTGTTATTTTCTGCATAGAGTATATTACTTAGTCTACGATTTTTCTATCGCTGTTTTGAGTTATTGCTGGTTGGATCAGCGTTACGGAGTGATAAGTAAGTGTACACCCATTTTTAATAAACGTTTGGTAATTTTAATATTATTAATATATTTTTTAACATAGATTTGGGGATTTATTGTAAATATTGGTCATTTAAATCTCATAGCGACGGGTAGTAATCGAGGATGATAATCGATATGTGGTTCGATTGTGGATTATCGCTGGCTCTATAAACTCTGGCGCATGCGCACTGTTGTTCTATAGTACTTTAAAAATATTTCACGCTAGTTTAAGTGCAGTTTTTCCCTTTCGTCACTTGGTATACCATGTTCCGTCTCGTCCGTGTTGTCTATCATCAAAATCTACACCGATTATCATCTACTTCATTTTTCTTCTATTAGACATTCTTTATGTAGTATTACTCTACCGTTTATTTTTATGTGTCGAACAGCATATTTTCATTTATCTGCTTTGATAGTGTTAAAATATTCAGGACCATGGCCCTGTTAATATACTCTTAACCAGAAGAGACTTACCTAATTTGTTAAATTGTAACATATAGTTAAAAATATTTCATTTAGCCGAATTTTTATTTCACATTTCAACAGACAGTAAACTGAATGTTAAAACAAAGGTGCTAGAATCTTGAACACAACTGTAACCAAAAATACATTTAATTTAAGTTTATGAACAGTTTTAATATATGATTCTCGATTGTTTTGAGTGTTGACACATTTATAATTGTAATTTATCTAAGGCAATTTCCTATATGGTAACGTTCGAGAGGTCACGGGTTCAAATCCCAGAGCATACCAACCTGGCTGAGGTTTCTTTCTGGATTTCCTAAATCGCCAAGGCAAATGCTGCGTTTGAGTTTCATTATTAGGACTCATTTCAACATTATCACCATTTAATAGTATCATTAAAAATACAAACAAATTAAATAAATAGAGGCTTTATGAGCTAGGAAGTTATCTAGAAAAACATTTCTTTTAGAGTGGCAACGTATATTTTTCATAAGTAATGCCATGAAATGTTTGGTTATGTTTCAATTGTTCATGACTGCAACTTGATCATGTTATTTATTGCCAAATAGGATCGCAATATTATAAGAATGCACCCTAGTGGAGAAAAAATGAAACACATCAAACTGTATATTATAACCAAAATTATAGGTTATTAATTTATTTTTTCGGAACCAACTCAGTAAAATCAGTATTTAAAAACACAATTATTGAACATATTTTATCAAATGTGTATGCCGAAAGAATCTGTTCATTATTTGCTATATTCAACGTATTTGTTAGAGTCAGTCAATGCAAAATAATGCTTTTATCTGTTGATAATATTAAAAAGGAGGAGCGTTGTAAAACAAAATTTATTGAATCGTGATTGGTCATTGACCTCCATTTGGGGCCTGAGTTAAATAGTCTCTGCTAATTTTTTTTTTTTTTTGGCTCCAAATGTAATTGTGTGGGATTCAAGTCTAAGTGGTAGGGCAATAACCTCAGCGGTGTACATCCCCTATATCGGAGAATTTCATCATCATCATCATCATCATCATCATCGCTAATGCATTCATTTTTAGCCCCATAATGCGACAGGCAGTGAAAGTTCAGTTATTGTACGGGGTATAGATGACGTCACTTGACCTTGCGTACTTACCGATCAGATAAAAATAAACTGTTGTTCAGTGATCGCAAGAGAAACTATAATTTCGATACTTTACCCATGCACTTAGTTATAAATTGCAACAATTGGAGTCCATTTGTTTAGCTCAAGAATGAATAACACAAGTAACTTACTTTTACTCGTATATTATTGCGAGTTTACGTGTCCAGTGTGACGTAGCAGATATGATGTCAACAAACAACGACGTGAACTCCTTGTGCACATAACTCAAAGGTAAGAGGGCTAAAAATGAATGCTTTAACGGGGGTGATGGGTGAAATGTTCGACATTTTCGGTCAAATTTAGCATTTTTTGTTTTTTGTACCAAAAAATACTACGTACCGGTACCTTAAAGTATAAGTTGGCGAAGTTTCAGTGTCCTATGGCGCTTGTAAGTCTCCCTAATGACTGTAGGAGGGCATGTATGCTACATTCAAATTTAACTGCATGCACGCTTTCCACACTTACTTTCATTGTATTTCAATACATTCAAATCAAAATAGCATGGATAAATTTAATGATAGAAGCACGAAATTTTAACTGCATGTCCCACACACTATGCCTAATAATTCTTTGCATGGATTGTGAAACAACGTTGAAATTTTTTTAAATAAAAAATAAAATATGTGTAGTAATTAAAAAAAACAAAAAAAATCATATGCACAGGATATATATAGAGTATAATACATATATAAGAAAAATAAGTGTTTGAATTGGATTCGCCTGGTAGTGTAATGGATATCACGCTGAGGTACAGACTCAGAGATCCGGGTTCGAATCCCGTCCAGGTATTTATTTTTCATATCATACCATATATATATATATATATATTTCTTCCTTTATTATACTGATATAGAACAGTAAATGCATGGTGTTGTTCTAAATAAGTCAATGGTCGTGTAGAAAAAGGTTCAAAAATTTTACTAAACAATTATGGGACTTATTAAAAATTTTAATATGCAAATTTTTAAGTGGATTTTCTTCAATAACTCAAAAACCTTTAAGCCAAGATGGATGAAAGTTTAATATGATATTACATATTACGGATGGACAGAGAGGAATGGCGTTTGGTTTCCGGAAGACGGCGGCAGCTGCCATGATACTGGATGATGATGATGATGATGATGATGACATTATGGCATGAATGCGTGTAAAAAAATCAAGTATGTAGCTTAAAAACTGTAGAAAATAGAAATTTCACCCATAACCCCCTTAATCATCACCCATTAATACATTACTCTTATAATGAATGTTTTTCCCGTACTGTTTGGCACGGTGTCATAAGCTCATTTTTTCTCAGAGTTCATTAAATCCAATCCTGTTTATTTGAAGCCATTATAATATTTCATGTTTAGGTGTCGATGTGAGAGGCGGTTTATCAAATTGTTTACTGTGGTAGGTTGTATTGTCAAAACTAGTATTTGTGGTGATGTATTGAGGTTTACGGCCTTCATTTCACTGGCTATTTAACTCATGCCCCAAATGGGAGTCAATGACCAATCACATTTCAATGATTTTTTATTGACAACCAATCACAGTCGTGTTTCGCCTAAAATTTACCAAAGTTTATCATAATAAAGAAAGCACCTCCTTTTTAACATTCTAAATAGGTCATAGCATTATCTTGCAGTGACTGACTCTCTAAGAAATACGGCTATCAGATTGTATACATAGCGAATACGAGAGATAATATAAAAACATTTGTAACAATTGATTATACCACAAAAAAAACAAGAAACCACTGTTTGCACTTTCTTAAACGAATTATTTTCCAGGAAATGACGCACAAAAATATAATTGACATCTTTAAATCATAGGACATGAGAAATTAATGAATACCTATAACGTTGGTTATAAATTTCTCCACTAGGGTGCATTCTTACAACATCGCGATCTTTTGGCAATAAATAATATTATGATCTGGTTGCAGTGATCGAACAAAAGAAGCAAATGAAGCATACCAGTCTTTTCTCATTTGTTTTCAAACATCGCCATTTACATTAAATATATAAATATTTTAAATTAACTACAGTTAAATAATGATTTGTGGGTATAGATCTTAATTTCATTCGTTAAATAGTCCTAACAAATGCCACTCTTGATTTCAAAATTCTCTACATAAATTGGAAATCACTCGTGGCATTACTTATGATAATCTCCACTTTTACATTTTGCATTATACATCAGGAATGTCAACTCTTGCAGGATGTGGATAAATCTAAATTGGAAAAAAATCAGAAATACAATCATCACACAACAAATGAAAGTCTAAAATTCAATATTAAATTTTGTGAGATACAGACAACTAGAATGGTATGGTCATACACGTAGGATGCCAAAGAAAAGATTATCCAGACAAGCGTTTTTCCTCTGATTTTTCAACAAGCAGCTTCCATGGATGTCTTTCATTCCCCATTCGTGCCACATGTCCTGCCCATCGCAGTCTACAAGACTTAACTGTTCTTATTATATCTGGCTTCCTATAAAGATCATGTAGTTCATTGTTATGTAGTCTTCACCATTCACCTGTCTCCCTTTGGTTCAAAAATTTTCCTAGGAACTTTATTCTCAAATACTCGTAAGGTCTTTTCCTCCCTTAAAGTAACAGTCCATGTTTCACATCCGTATAATATAACTGGTAGAATAATAGCTTTATATATTTTCAGTTTAACGTTTTTTGAAAGGAGTTGGGACGGCAATAGTCCCTGTAATGCATAATAGCACGCATTTCCAGAATTGAGTCTATGTTTAATTTCTTTGTGCATCTCATTCCTATTTGTGATTATTGTTCCTAGATATTTGAATTCAGCCACTTCCTCAAAATTTCCCTCATCTGTCATTAGCTATCCATTTCAATTATATAATGTATTTTTATGTGTGACCATATATTTACTTTTATTAATATTTACTTCCAGTCCCAATTTCTTAGTGTTACTCAATAGTGTGTGCGTGTTGTCCTTTAGTATCTCCTCGCTATCGGCTGATAGTACTACATCATGAACATAAACTAACAGCCTATTAATGCCATTGAGCTGTAGACCACCTTCATCCCCTAAAGATTTAATGGCATGCTCTAGTACAAAATTAAATAGTAGAGGAGATAGTGCATCTCCTTGCTTCAACCCATTGTGGATTTCAAAAGTATCCGAAAACTGTTTGCCTGCACGCACCCTACTCTTTGTGCCATTTAGACACATTTGTATAAATCAGACTATTTTTTAGGAATTAGAACGCCAACAGGATACTATATAACTTCTCCATTTTAAATGAATCATATGCTTTTTTGAAGTCTACCTATAGTTGATGTACAGTACCATTATATTCTCATTTCTTTTCTAAAATCTGTCTTATACTAAAAATCTGATCTGATATAGACTTGTTTCTTCTAAATCCACATTGACGATCTCCTACAATGTCATCAGTATAGGGAGTAAGTCTGCTTACATATATATTTGTTAGAATTTTGTACGAAGTTGAAAGTAATTAGATGCCCCTATGGTTGTTGCAATCAGTTTTATCTCCTTTATTATAAATTGGTACGATAATCGAATCTTTCCATTCATATGGAAGAGCTTATTTTTCCCAAATCATATTAAGCAACCGGCGTATCTTGTCCATCAATTTTTCTCCCACTGATTTTATCAGTTCTGTTGGGATCTCATCTGAACCTGATGGTTTATACATCTTCAATTTTTATATTGCCATTTCAACCTCTAATGCACTAGGTTTTGCGACAATATTTCTGCTGTCTGTAAATCATCCTCCTCAATGTCCTGTTCTGTATGATCATTTTATAGCTGATTAAAGTAACTTTTCCATCTATTTAATATACTCCTGGAATCAGCAATCATATCCCCAATTTCATTCCGAATTATGTTTGTTCTAGCCTGAAACCCTTTCTTCTCTATACTGATTCCCTGATATAATTCTCTAATGTTCCTATTTTTTGCGTTCATTTCAAGATCATTAATCTTCTCTCTCAAATATTCCCTCTTTTTACTCTTTAGTAACTTGGTGGTTTCCCGTCTAATACTACCCATTGCTCTAAATTTACCTCATTAGGATCGTGTAACCATTTCATTTTTGCTAGCTTTCTTTTCTTTACAATGTTGGCATATTCCTCATCAAACCATTTCTTGTCTTGCCTCTTTTTTTTAAATAACCAATTATTTCTGATGCTGGCAATTTAATAGTGTCTCATATAGCCTCCCATTATTTATTTATATCAGTTTCTTCTTCGTTTGCCACATTGTCATCTGAAGATTTCAGTACTTCAAATCTATTAGCAACTTTAATTTGGTATTCATGCCGTATTTCATCATTTTTAAGTTTTTTTATATCAAATTTTTCAGAATCATCTTTAGCGTTTGTTTCTCTCATAATCGATAGCCGTTGTCTGATTTTCCCCCTGACCAGATGATGAACCGAATTGCAGTCTGTCCCTCTAACTTATCTAATATCGATAATGCTACTATGCCAGCGTTTGTCCACTAATATGTGATCTATCTGGTTTCCAGTTTCGCCATATGGAGACGTCCAGGTGTATTTATGAATATACTTATACTGAAATGTTGTGCTCTTAACAATGAGATTCTTTGATGTGGCAAAGGTGACTAATCTAACCCCTTTGTTGTTATTATCTTCATGATGACTGAATTTGTCTATTGTTGGTTTTGAATATATCTTCCCGCCCCATTTTTGCATTAAAATCTACTAAAACAATTTTCATGTGGTATCGTGAGAGGCTATCAAATACGCATTCTAATTCTTCATAGAGTTAATCCTTGATCTTGTCATCTTTATCATCTGTGGGAGCATGTACATTTACGATTACAAAATCATGCTGTTTACCCTACAGAATTATGTATGATATCCTATCACTAACAAACTTAATATCTCGGATAGCGGACAAGATTCTCCTTCTGATTAAAAAACCCGTTCCAAACTCAGTTTCTTCTGCACACCCGTAGTATAATGCAAAGCTTCCTGATTCCTGACTACCTTTTCCTGTAAAGCGACTATATCCAAGGGCGATTTATCTAATTCCCGCGTTAATATCTCTAGTGCCCCGCTATTGCATAAAGTCCTGGCATTTCATGTTCCTAGGAACATGTCCCTGTGTTTGAGCCTTTGACATGTGTTCCCTGAAGTAGTCCTCGCCCGGAGAACCGAATAGGGGACTATTTGACCTCCGGAAAATTCTACCCAAGTGAAACCCATGTCCGCATTTCTTGACAGTTGTATTTCTACGGTGAAAGATCGTCACTCTTTCGACCAAGGTACTTTTTTCGTCTGGCTTATCACCTTCGAACAATCCGGCATGGGTAACCCTATCGGCAGCAATGCTACCGCCGGCATAACTCTCTGGATCATTTAAGAAGGCAAGCCACTCCACAACGACAAGTAAGTATGCCATGGAGGGAAAAAAATGAACGTACTTATGTTAGCAAATACATGTTTAATTATTTTAAAAAGGTCGGCCGCGGTGGGCTAGTGATTATGTTCCTTGTTTGTATTTCCGAGGGACGTCGGTTCAAACCCGGCCGTGGTCGATGGACTTGTAGAATGGAGAAAGTCCAAGAAACAAGTCCTATAGGAGGGAATTTAAACCGCCGGTCCCAAGTCTGAAAATGTTCAGGCTCTTAAAAGAGAACTACCAAGCTTGAATGAAAATGCTTCTGTGCAAAATTTACCAAGTATTTCTCATCCAGTAATATCGCAGTTATCCATCAGATGTCTCCTCGAGGCGCTAGGCCAACCCCTTATCACTCGCTGACATCTGTGGGTAAATGAGCGTAACTGAAATATCTTAATACTTCTAAAATTCATTGTAAAGCATTGTTAAGGTTATGTAATCAAATGTTAAAATATAAAATTAAGTATCTGATATATCAGTCGTCCTCAATTAAATTAAATTTCTGTTTAGAAACTTCGTGAAGTAGTTAAAACTATGAAGGCCTTTCATAATCATGTTCCACCTTCTGCATTTAATTTGCTACTAATGCATCTGAAAGGCCTTCATAGTTTTACTACTTGAAGTTTTTAAACAGAAATTTAATTTAGTTGAGAGCGACGGATATATTAGGTGCTTATTTTAATAATATATTACATAACTTGGTCAATCAATTACCATTAGGGAGCGCCCTAATCCCGTCACACAGAAGGAAAGGGAATAAGAAGAATATACAGTAGAAACTTTAGCAGTAACGTATCGAACTGAAATACAGACAAAATAGTGGATGTAACACTATCGAAACGTATCGAACTGAAATACAGACTAAATAGTGTTACATCCACTATTTTGTCTGTATTTCAGTTCAATGCGTTATGTCATGCATGTAAAACCCTTATACTGCGTGAGAAAATTCAAGTTATAAACGAACATGAGAAAGAAAAGCGAACAGCTAAAGTTCTTCTTCTTCTTCTTCTTCTTCTTCCTTCCAACTAAATTGGAAACACCATCTAGAAAGAATGAGTTCTAATCGGATCCCCAAAGCTGTTTATAATTATATACCAAGAGGACCAAGATCACTGGGCCGTCCTATGAAACGCTGGAGGGAAAATTTTCTATAGGATTTTAACAGGCCTTGGCCTAGTACTTGGAAGGAAGAAGAAGAAGAACTTTAGCAGTTCGCTTTTCTTTCTCATGATCGTTTATAACTTGCATTTTCTCACGCAGTATAAGGGTTTTTTACATGCACGACATAATGTACTGAACTGAAATACAGACAAAATAGTGTATGCAACACAGCACAGTTTGCACGGCAATACAAAACATCTTTATTATACAAAATCGAGAAGGAATTCAACTACAGGAAGACTTCAACCGGACTGAAGTGTTTCCCAACTCCCTCGCAGGTTATGTAAACAGGCAAGTAAAAGCGAGGGATTCCCCGCTGTCGCAGATAAGCAAGGGTATCCCCGCAATTCAATGGCAACACAAGAAGGTAAAACGATATAATGCAGAAGCGTCATAGCAGAATTTTCACGTCTGGTTATTAATACTGTAGTTAGAACGTGCTTACGAATAATTGTCCGTCTTACTGAGGTAAAAATTAACTATTGATACTTTAAAAACCATTCCCTTTCCCCCTTATACAGGACGATTTTACATATAAAATCGTACCATTCTGGATATTTTTTCCCCGTCTCTACAGGTTTCCTTCTTATAAAGGATCCGGCTAAGACAGGTTTTACTGTAGAAACCATGCAGAGACTTACAGAAAGTCATATGGCCTTAATCCTATAAGTAAGCAGGCCTACATAATTCTAAAATCTAACAGGTAGCACTTCCAGCATTAGGCATGAAATCCACCATGAGTGTGCAAATCAGTTGGATGGCGAGGAACTAAGTGGCTATTTCAGATAGTGCTACTTTCCACATTTTCAAAATCAATATACATTACAATATGACTATTATTTTGACTTTTATGAGGCATAAAACTGCATAAAAGCTAGTGAAATAACCTACATATGAAAAACATCTACAAATATGGAACATGTTATAATGCAACCATCATAATTTTATTTATTACTAATAAATCTGATTTCTTCACTCATATTTTAAGAAGTCTTATCACAAAACTCTTGATTGTTAAAACAACCATAAGTCTTATCACAAAATTCTTGATTGTTAAAGCAGTTAACACAACCACGGGAGTTCCACAGTTATCTCAAGTATCAGTACTACAAACAATGTCTGGTTTCCTGTCATGAAATATTGATGCTTATCACCCGAGATTCTAGGAGTTCATACATTCAGTCATGGCTCTTCAAAAGTTCTACGTACTCTCCTGCGCACTTCTATGTATTATACTGGGTGAGAACATGAAAATTAATTAATTTATTATATGTTATCTTATAAAATATGTTGCTTTTTAATGTAATGTGTCTGGTGTTGGTTAGTTGTAATCCCGCATGCAGCCGATACGGATCTTTATTCTCAACAACTGGAATGAATTAATGAAATTTCGAACATTACGGGTTCTAACCCGTCCAGACCCCATACTGCACGAACTACCATAACAAACCGCTGTGGTCTCGAGGCAGCGGGCCCGGGTTCGATCCCCGGTCGGGACAAGTTTCCTGCGTGAAGTTTGTTCAGGGGTTTTCCTCACTTGTAAGACAAATGTTAGGAAATTTTAAGGTCCAAACAGTCCCCGAACATCATCTGGTCATTATAATCGCCAACATTCATATTCGATTAAGCTTAGGATTAAGGACTCTCCTGGCGAACCACTATCATTAGCACATATCATCGGGGCAGCCGTAACCCTCTTCCAGGCGCCCCAATCTCTAATGTGGGTTACAAATTACGCCAATGCCAGGAGAAAAGTCGAAATGACAATCTGGGGCATTAAATTAAAAAAAAAAAAAAAAGGAATTGAGAGTAGTAGAACTGATACCATACCCAACATATGTGCCCTTGTATATTACAATTGGCCATGTTCACCTTTGATGCGTTTACAAATGAGCACATCTATTGACAGCCCAAGCGTATATTTATAATTGTATTATTTTAGTGTTACCAAGTAGCCTATATATTGAAATAAAGAAATTATGTTTTCTATGTATACTATGTATGGGGGCACGCCGTAGCGTAGTGGTAAAGGCACTGAGCTACAAGCCGGAGGGTCGAGGGTTCAAGTCCCGTTGGGGGTCAGGATTTTTAAACTGACCCAAACCCTCTGGCGGCACTATGGCCCTGGGGTCGACTCAAACTCTAACGGAAATGAGTACCGGACGCTTGTTCTGGGGGTAAAGGCGGCCGTCACGCAGGGCTGACAACCCGGCTGACGTAAAGTGCCGATTGTCTAG
The DNA here is from genome assembly GCA_030220185.1 of Diploptera punctata. NCBI lineage: Eukaryota > Metazoa > Arthropoda > Insecta > Blattodea > Blaberidae > Diploptera > Diploptera punctata. The sequence goes on from JASPKZ010007171.1 coordinate 122,360, forward strand.
AAAAAGTGGGAGCCTTAACCTCCTACTACCCCAAGGGCCTCCAGGCCTGTTGTGGGATCACTTTACTTTACTTTACTATGTATACTATGTATAATATATGATTTAAACCAGCATATAGAAGAAACTTTCAGCTTTCTCGAAATGTGACAAAATAGACATGGCCCATTTTAATGGTCAAGAGCTCATATAGCCCTTCCTTGCGGCTTCAAATTCCCATATATTTTGAACCTTGGCCCATTTCGCCCATTTATTGCGTGAAATTTCAAAAACATTGAAGATGTGGAAGTGAGTGTCCATCAAAACCCTGAGACTCGTACAGTCGCGTCGCGGGAAATAAAACCTCATTGAAAAATGACTCAAGACCACACATTCCGATGATACATGCTTTGAAACAGTATTTAAAAGCCATTAAAAGTATTTCAATTAAAGTTTTATTTAAAAACCGACATTACTTAGCAGACAGTCTCTATAGGCTATAATAAATATTGACGGCTCCGTGGCGCAAACGGTTAGATGCTCGCTTCTCGGGTCCCGAGATCCAGTCACTCCAAGTGGGTTTCGTGTTGGACGAAACAGAGCTTGGGCAGGTTTTTCTCAGGGTTTCTCGCGTTTTCTCCTGCCACAGATTTAATTCCACTATTTCTCCATACTCATCTCATCCATTTTGTTTCATTTCATTCATCCACCCCTGTTTCGGTGCGCCAGGAGTGGTCGGCCTGTACCTTTGTCGTTCACAGACCTCTATAAATACAGTGGTTTCATCTCGTCTCATTCCTCGACCCGACCCTCAGTTGGACACGAGTTGAGGATATTTATAAAATAAATATTCAATTAGAATCCAACTCCGATAAACTGTAATGCTCTTTTCACATTGGACTGCTTTTATATAAAATAAAAAAAAATAAAAAAAAACATACTCCACGTTCTGTTAGTTAAATTACGAAAAGTATAGAATCTTTCAAATATTACGTTCATTCCACAATGGGAAGTTTTGGATGAAGAGAAAAAAAAATCGTATATCGAAATATTTTTTTTAAGTAAAATAAAGAAGAATGAGGTGGGAGAATAACATTAACTATGATTTGAGGGAAGTAGATTATACAGAAAATGATTGGAAAACATTAGCTCAGGATAGGGATGTATGGAGAGATATGTCCGCGCGGCCATGAACCTACGGGTTCGATAGTGCCAGTGAGTAAGTAAGTAATTAAGTAAAATAAAGAAGAGCATGGGACATTTCACATTAGGTGATGATTGGCTCGGCGCGGCACCGTTTCCGTGCCGTGTTGAGCCGTCCATTTCCGCTAGATGTAACGGAACCCATACTGTTGGTATATAGAGTCTATTATGTTATTTTTGGGCATTCATTGCAACTGTCATTCGTGTTAGGTTCTGTTGCCAATTTATATTTATTTCATCTCATTCTTATATTATATTAAATATTTGTAATCTGTTTAATATTGCTGGTTCCTATATATATATATATATATATATATATATATATATATATATATATATATACACACACACGCACACAAAGAGTAACTTGCCAATGGTCGAAGAAATTTCATTTTCCCAGCTTCGATTCTCGTATCTTTCCTGGCAAGAGTCCAATTATCACATCCATAAGCTACTATTAATAGACTACTACCATTACTTTCTAGAATTATTTAAGACCTTATATTACCCAGTTAATAATAATAATAATAATAATAATAATAATAATAATAATAATAATAATAATAAAAAAATATCTTCAACTCGTGTCCACTTCAGGTCGGGTTGAGGAATGAGATGAGATGAAGCCCCTATATTTTATAGGTCTGTGAATGACGAGAGTGACGGCTGACCACTCATGACGCACCGTCACAAGGGCAGATGAATGAAATTAATGAGCTGAGTATGGAGAAACGGTGGAAAGAGATTTGTGTCAGGAAACAACGGGAGGCAAAACCTGCCTACACTCCGTGTCACCCACCACGAAACCCCCATGGAATGACCGAGACTCGATCTCGGAACCTCAGCGGTGAGAGGCGAGCGTGTAACCGCTTGCGCCACGGAGCTGCTAATAGTAGTAGTAGTAGTAGTAGTAGTAGTAGTAGTAATAATAATAATAATAATAATAATAATGATAATAATAATAATAATTATTATTATTATTGGAAAACATTAGCTCAGGATAGGGATGTATGGAGAGCTTATGTCCGCGCGGCCATGAACCTACGGGTTCGATAGTGCCAGTGAGTGAGTAAGTAATAATAATAAAAATAATAATAATAATAACAACAATAATAACAATAACAATAATAATAACAATAACAATAACAATAATAATAATAATAATAATAATAATAATAAAACGCCATTCATAGTAGAAAAAGTAATGTACAGCCTTTGAAATAATTGTTGGCACACAGGTAATTTTCAAGTCCCAGAACGAAGCCACTGTGCATGACCAGAGGTCAGTTGTCTCGTTCACAAGTATACAAATATTTCAGAAACTAAAATCCGTTCTATTTCGTTGTGTGTCGTTCAATGGAAAAATAATTTCGCGTATATAAGTAGTGCGGTAAATGCTGTAAATAAAACAAAGCAAAAAACAAAACAAAACAAAGAAAATTAATTGAGTAAAGGACGAGAGATAGAGAAAAAAAAACATGACAGCCGGATCGAACACCGACCTCCTGCATGGGAAATAGAAGCTCCCTCCACTAGACCACAACCGTTCCCTACTAAAAACTGTCTGTATAAAGCCATGCAATACTCCAGGACTTACTTGTATAATGAAATTATATATTAACTTGTCTTAATTTAAATTAATCAGACGCATTTTACATTAGTAGTGGAAATAAACTATCTTGTTATGCCTTGTGTTTTTTAAACAAAGTAACGAGATTTTACAATCGTTATTCATTATAGCATATATATATGAACTGTTTCCTTTAATTAATTAATTTCCCTATTTATACGAATTTATTTATATAACGTAGCCTCGTAACGTGTAGGCATTATAAAAAATAACGACGATATTGAAAAATAAAATTCCTGCCCAGGATCGAACCTGGGCCTGCGTCGTCGCAAGAAAGCATCTTACAGACTGCTCTACTGAAGCGAACGATAGAAATACTGCATCAGAAGTAAGCGCTAATTTACTATTGATTGGTTTAAGAGACCATTACTTGCTTTCAGTCATCTGATAACTCTCTTAACTTAGAAATTTAATTAATAAATTTATTAGTTGAAATTCTTTCAATAACGATTGGTATAAATCTATGACTGGCCCCTTATGCCACCTGATTTGACCTCAAAGGAGACAGCACATGTAACAACTTAACTCGTGTGAATCGCTCTTCAAAAGTTTTAACTTTCCACCATCAAGAGTGCGCCATCATTTTTTTCAAAGGCTATACGTAGTTAGGAAAGATCAGAATAATTGAAATTATTAGGGAATATGGATCCGATCTGTGTCTACGTGTTACAGAGGCGCAGGAAGTCCTAGGCACATCTCTTATCATCGGCGGGCGGAACGTCTGTCCCGGAGAAATACCTTACCAGGTAATTAATCTAGAATTATTTATGAAGTAAGACACATAAAGTAATTTCAATTCAATAGATAATGTTTATGTATTTGTATAGGTAGCAATACACAGAAAATACTATTTCGGTAGCGGATCTTACCATTGGTGTGGGGGCTCCATCATCTCCAGACGTCATGTGTTAACTGCAGCACATGGTATATCAGGGTGAGTTGTACTTTATGTTCTCTAAAAACTGACAATAATTATGTTACCTGATGAACCAAAGCTATATAAGTGAAAATAAATTGGTATTAATAAGCTGATATTTTATGCTGATGATGTAGTACTACTGGCCGAAAGCGAGGAGATACTAAAGGCCAACATGCACACACTATTGAGTAACACTGAGAAATTGGGACTGGAAGTAAATATCAATAAAACTAAATATATGGTCACACATAAAAATACATTATATAATGGAAATGGACAGCTAATGGCAAATGAGGGAAATTTTGAGGAAGTGGCTGAATTCAAATACCTAGGAACAATAATCACAAACAGGAATGAGATGCACAAAGGAAATTAAACATAGGCTCAATTCTGGAAATGCGTGTTATTATGCATTACAGAGACTCTTGACTTCCCAACTCCTTTCAAAAAACGTTAAACTGAAAATATATAAAACTATTATTCTACCAGTTATATTAATTATATGGATGCGAAACATGGACTCTTACTTTAAGGCAGGAAAGGAGATTACGAGTATTTGAGAATAAAGTTCTTAGGAAAAGTTTTGGACCAAAAGAGATGAACAGACAGGTGAGTGGAGAAGACTTGCATAATATTGAATTAGGCCTACATGGTCTTTATAGGAAGACAGATATAATGAGAACAGTTAAGTCTTGTAGACTGCTATGGGCAGGACATGTGGCACGAATGGGGAATGAAAGACGTTCATGGAAGCTTCTTGTAGGAAAGCCTGAGGGAAAACGCCCAGTTGGTAGACGAAGAATGAGGTGGGAGAATAATATTAACTATGATTTGAGGGAAGTAGATTATACAGGGGATGATTGGAAAACATTGGCTCAGGATAGGGATATATGGAGAGCTTATGTCCGCGAGGTCATGAACCTACGGATTCGATAGTGCCAGTGAGTTAGTTAGTTAGTTACTAAACCTAATTTTTGTAACGTTGTCTACAATATTTTATCTAATTTCAGAGTATTTTAGTATATGTTGTTTATTCAGTGCTTTTCCAACTCTACTTCATGATTCTGAAACCTGGACTCTTACTACAGATAAAATAAAATAGGATAGTAGCTGCAGAAAAGAAGTTATTAAGACCTTTAGCGGGTTATACACTTTATGACCACATGCGTAATGAAGATATCCGCAAAGCTCTCAACACACCAGCAATAACTGAAACCATTCAAGTACACCGAAATAATTGGCATCAACAACCTTCTTAGAATGCCAAACCTCTGCGGCTATTGAACTAAGAAGAGATGGAGGGGTCAATTTCTATCCTGAAGCGGGAAAGGTCAATGGCCTAATCCATGTCTGCAATTGATTATTGTATATCCAGTATATTAAATTATATTTATTTATTGCGGAAACGATGTGCTTAGAGAAAGAGTAACGTGGGCTTTGGGGGGGGGGAGATATGATAAATCAACAAACATTCTTGTAATATTCTATAATTTTGGGTGCTAGTTTCATATGCGAATTTAGAGTAAAAATGGGCGGAGAAGGTGATTTTCACGGTTCTTCATTGAACATTTTAAAAGCAGTCCAAGATCGCAAATAGGCTATTACTATACTTCCAGAAAAGTCAAGGAGAGTTTATATATGTAAAGTGATCTCACAACAGGCCTCAGGAGGGTAGTAGGAGGTTCAAGCTCTCACTTTTTCTAGACAGTCGGCACTTTATGTCAGCCGGGTTGTCAGCCCTGCATGATGGCCGCCTTTACCCCCAGAATAAGCGTCTGGTACTCATTCCCGTTAGAGGATGAGTCGACCCCAGGTCCATAGTGCGGCCAGAAGGTTGGGTCGGTTTAAAAATCCTGACCCCACTGGGACTCGAACTCTCGACGTTCCGGCTTGTAGCGCAGTGCCTTAACTACTACGCTACGGCGTGCTCCAGTTTATATATGTAGTTATCGAAATTCAAGGACTGACGTGTTTTACGTTTTGTTGAACTTGTATTTTATGTTTTGAAAACGTGTTTTGTATTTTGTTAAAATATAGAGTATATGTTTTGTTGTCTAGTAACTAAGAAGTGAATCATCACTGTTTGTACAATAGTAGATAAACACAGTTGTAATATTACAATACTCATGAATAGTCAACAATAGTATATTACGATGCGAGGTTGCGAAATTGTTTTTACAGAATCGAGGAAAATGTTTAAAAACCGAGCGATAGCGAGATTTTTAATTTCCGAGATTCTATAAAACATTTCACAAACGTGCGTTGTACATTATTTTTTGCACCATGGTGTTTTCAAAATAATAAATAATAGTAAAATAATAACATCTTTGTTGGAAATATTTGCGTCGATTATAAACAACTGACTAACGTTAACAGTGTGGGCATTGATTATAAGTTGAAGTTACAGGAGGCCGTGGCACTATTTAGTTATAAAATGGCGGCAAGTAAGTATTTATTGTTTTTACATTGTTTCAAATAAAGTTCAGTTCATTTAAAATACAGAGATTTATTTCGTATAATGTATATTAACACTACTTCTTCGATATTTTTTGTATATACATTTTATGTAGGAGGCTATACATACAGGGCAGGGCACACGTGTGTTTGTAATATGTAATATTTCTGTATAGTTATTTTTATTACTGTATAGTTATTTAGGCTGGCAACCCCAAAATGTTGGAAGTTGAACTTCCAATCATGGTCGCCATTGCTGTAAGTACGACAAAACGTACTATCGCGCAAAAAGGGTATTTTACGTTTTGTTGAATCTGTATTTTATGTTTTGATAGCGTGTTTTGTTAGAATATAAAGTATAGGTTTTGTTGCCTAGTAACTACGAACTAAAGCGTCACTGATTGTTGTAACAGTAGATAACTGTACAGTACAGTAGTTAAATGTTTGGAAAGTTAAATTTTGTTGTTTAAAAATATAAAAGAATCATATCAATTAGAAAAACTGTAAAAAGAAAAATAAATTTCAACCTGCACGTAAAAAAAAAAAAAGTAAACGTTAAGGTCAATTCCTTATACATTTGGAAAAATGTTCGTTTTAATTTCATTCCCATTCCAGATGTTTTAAGGTACATGGTCATATGCTTGTATAATTTTGATTGTGTATGTTATGGCGGCCAGTCTATTTATAACCTGCAATGCCATCCAACTGTTACAATGCCAGATTACACTAAAGTGATGATTGGTCATACGAGAAGGGTGAATTTTTACTATTTAACTCATGCCATAAATGCTAGTCAATGACCAATCACGTTTCAATGAATTTTGTTTTACAACCAATGACAGTCGTGTTTCACCTCGCTCTTTATCGACTTATCTTTATCAGCTCCTGCTTTTGTGATAAAGAAAGCTCCTCCTTTTTAATGTTCTGAGCAGGACAGAACATTATTTTTCTCCAACAAGTACATTGAATATAGCAAAAAATTAACAGATTCCTTGATTTTACTGAGTTGTTTACTAAAAAAAATAAATGAATAACCCGTAATGTTGATTATGATATATAGTTTGATGTGTTTCATTATTTCTCCACTTGGGTACATTCTTACAATATTGCGATCTTATTTGGCAATAAATAATATGATCAAGCAGCAGTGAATGAACATAACCTCACATTTCTGATTTGTTTTCAAACATCGCCTTTTACATTAAATACATAAATATTTTAAAATAACTATAGTTAAACAATGATTTGTGAGAAACAGCCTAATTTTATTCGTTAATAGTCCTAACAAATGCCACTCTTGATTTCCAAATTCTGTAGATAAATTCACGTCGTGAATTTATCGATATTTTGGAAATCACTCGTGGCATTACTTATGACTATTTAACTCATGCCCCAAATGGTTTCCATCATGTTTCAATGAATTTTGTTTTACAACCAATGACAGTCTCGTTTCACCTCGTTCTTTATCGATTTCTCTTTATCAGCCTCGGCTTTTGTGATAAAGGAATCTCCTTTATAATATTTGAACAGCTAAGAGCATTATTTTTTCTCCAATAAATACATTGAATATAACAAATTATGAACAGATTCCTTGATTTTACTGAGTTGTTTACTAAAAAAATAAATTAATAACACGCACGTATATCCACCTCTGTGGTCTGGACGCAGCGTGCTGCCTTGTCACGCAACGGGTCCGGGTTCGATTCCCGGTCGGTACAGGCTCCTGGATGAGGTTTTTTTCGTGGTTTTTCCTCACCAGCAAGACAAATGTCAGGAAGCTTAGGGCCCAACGGTCCCCGAAAATCATCTGGCCATCATCACCCTTATCAATATCATCATCATCCTTCACCGGCGTGGAAAGCAACGGGAAGCTACCACACCTATAATTCCCTGGTAACTCTGTCAAGTATAGCATGAACATGCTATGATTGCAGTGAAAACCTGCCCTCGGGCAGAATTACTATGGATGAACGCAGTTTAACCTCTCATGTTGATTTTACGAGCCACACACCACCTGGGCCTTACAGTGACACGATCCATGGGAAAAAAGATTTTAAACTATGGGTTACATACACTAGGTCAGCGGTTCCCAACCTTTTTCGACTTGCGAACTCCTTCCACAAATATCTGAGTTGGGTGAACCACTGACTTTTAAATATACATACAGTAGACATGCATAAAATGTAATTCCAGCAAAATGTTTAATAACTGTAAATTAACTTAGCCCTTAACGGTTAAAACCTAGAGTTACTCTAGTTATGGCTTAAAAGTTACACAACCGGTAGACCTAGTTGTAGTGAAATCAAATGCATTCCTAACGTTGTTACATAACTGTAAATCAGGCATTCGCTGTAAATATTAATTTATTGTGGAAATAATGTGATAAATTCCCGATGTTACACATATGCAAAAAAGGTACATTATAAGGTTAATTTAATTTTAAAGATTTTATTTGGCGCAACAAATATATATCAATAGAAAGCAAAATCCGCATATACAAAACAATAGTTCGACCGGTTATAGTATATGGAGCAGAAACTAGGATTGATACAACAAAAAATAAATAATAAGCACGTGTGAAATGAAGATATTAAGAAATATTCAAGGAAAAACATTATTTGATAAGACAAACAATACAGAAATTTAGACAAATGTCATATTCAAGACATAACCACATTTATTATAGATAGACGAAAATATAGAAAGAATAGAAGACAACCGACTTGCAAAAAAGAGCTAAAGAAGATATATCAATGGACGGGACAAGAACAAGAGGAATGCCAGCCAACAGATGGATAGACAGTGGATGCACATCCAATACGTCTCCGAGGAGTGATTTTATAAATAAACAGGTTGAAAATCTTACAAATTATGAATAAGAAGAAAATCCAATATATACACGTTACATCTACTTAGTATACCTGTGGTCTCGAGGTAGCGTGCTGCCTTGTCACGCAGTGGGCCCAGATTCGATCCTGGTCGGGGCAGTTTTTCTGGGTGAGGTTTTTATCGGTGTTTTTCCTCACGTGTAAGACAAATGTCGGGAAAACTTTAAGCATAGCATGAAAATTATATGATTGCAGTGGAGGACCTGCCTTCGGGCAGAATTACTATGGATGGATGGATGAATATCTACTTATTTCGTCAACATTTCTGTACAGTGCTCTTACATTCCAACACCAGAGTTTTCAGTGTCTTGTCAATTTCTTTTGGGAGTTTTGTCCATCCATTTCCTAGCTTCCATTGGTAAACAACAAAGATTGTTTTAAAATGTAAGGTAGCAAGCCTTGACGATCACTTCCCAGCCTGGAGATACAGGTCCCACATTTATAACCCCTGGTACTGGGTAGATCAGCTATAACCACAATCACTGGGTACCCATTCTGATCGCATTTTATTGCCAACTAGCTAATACCCGGCGTGCGCTACTACGCCTAAATAAATCAAAATTAATGTGCTTTTATGTTTAGTTGAATAAGTACAAGGAAAAACATTTATATTGTTATTATTTTTAGATTCCCCGTGCTGTTTACCCGGCGTTTACCAGGAATCTACTCATCCCGATATTCTTGGCATAAATGAGCTGAAAGAAAAAACTTAATATACTTCTTATGATTAGTTGAATAAGCAAAATGAAAAATAATTATAAATCTATATCATAATTATTTTAAGATTCCCCATGCTGATTACCCGGTGTGCCCGGGAAACTACTTATCTCGATCTTGTTGGCATAAATGAGCTAAAAGACAAAATTCGTTATTGTGAGTTATCCGTAAAAGAATACCCGCCATGTGCTGCTATGCTTGCACAGGAATCTACGTACTTGTCTCGATCTTCTTGGCATCAATGAAATACAAAAATGGTTATTGTGAGTTATCCGTAAGAGATAAACATATGCTCTCGCGGACTTTATTGTAGAGCTTTTTGAGATATTCAATTCTGTGTACATTAATTTTGTGTATTTGTTATGGTTTAGGCAGCGTAAGCCATTTAAGCGTCCAAAGAGCTACTTTTTTCACGTTTTCCACTACAAAGGGCGATTTTTAAGGGTATAGAAGTTGAGTATCAGAACTTTCTTATAGCCTATGTTCATCCCGGGAATCTCCTGAACATTTTGCAAAAAGCCCTATCACAATCGGATGAACGGCATGACCGCGCATAAAGTACAAACAAACAAAAATACAAACAAACAAACAAACAAAGATTCATTTTTATATATTAGATATAAGCTGTGGTGAGACTATTATATTTCTCTGTCACCACACGGGAATGTGGTCATTGTACAAGTCATATACTCCACAAAATCCATTGCTAAATTTCCTTCCGAAGGTTTTTATACTCAGGTTTTTATACCTCGAAAAATTCGTCGACCGAATCTGATACAGTATACTGCGAGTGGGAAGAGTGTCTTAACAGAATCGAGGAAAAGTTAGAAAACAACTACACGAAGTCAGGTTTTTCTTCAAGATCTCTAAAGAGAGTTCACACATATCGCTCATTTGCTGCAACAACGTCATAACTAAAAAATTGTTGATTTTGAGTTATTGGTACTACATGAAAGACAGAACTCAGTTCTGTATTGAGGAAGAACGACATAAGCTATTGTATACAATGAGTAGGTTAGTAATTTGATATTGATGACAAATACAGGCAAAGGTATATGGATTTCAAACCTTTAAAAGCTTATCCTGAAAAACTATGTTTTTTTGAGTTATGACGTTGTTGCAGAAAATGAGCGATATGTATTGCATATTATTTTATGAGTATTGCTATTAATTAACATGTGGTAATAAATATATTAAAATATTTAATAAAAATATATAACCACACACAGAAATACATTATATAATGAATATTGACAGTTAATGGACATTAAGGAAAATGTGAGGAAGTGGCTGAATTCAAATACCTAGGATCAATAATTACAAACAGGAATGAGATGCACAAAACATTAAACATAGGCCTAGACTGAATTCTGGAAATGCGTGCTATTATGCATTGCAGGGACTATTGTCGTTCAAACTTTTCTCAAAAATCGTTAAATTGAAAATATATAAAAATGTTATTCTCTCAGTTATATTATGTGGATGCAAAGCATGGGCCCTTACTTTAAGGGAGGAGAAAAAATTGCGGGTATATGAGAATAAAGTTCTTAGGAAAATTGTTGGACAAAGAGATGAACAGACAGGTGAATGGAGAAGACTACCTAACAATGAGCCACATGATACTTATAGGAAACCATATATAATAAAAACAGTTAAGTCTCGTAAAATGTAATAGGCAGGACATGTGGTACGAATGGGGAATGAATGAGTGGCATGGCAACCTGTTGTAGCAAAATCAAAGGGAAAACGCCAGTTTGAAGATGAAGAATGAGGTGGGAGAATAACATTAACTATGATTTGAGCAAAGTAGATTAAACAGGGATGATTGGAAAAAAGCTTAGGATAGGGATGTATGGAGAGATTATGTCCGCGCGGCTATGAACCTACGGGTTTGATAGTGAGAGTGAGGTAGTTAGTCAATATAAATGATTACTGTGACAGACGAACATTTGAAATTGGTTTTCACTTACCGCACATGTTAGTTTATTTTCCATATCAGCTTTGCGTTTCCTTTGGTGTGTATAGCAACTACATTAAACGTGGGAATGAAAATGTTCGTTCTATTACAACAAACTGGAAAGTAAAACATATTATTGTTATTTATTTATTTAGCCTGTTTTTTTCGGTTATACTAGTTTTTCCTTATTGCTTTACCTTTTTCTTTGTTTGTTTTACCTGTTTGTTGACTTTATTTAATTCTCACATAGACACAAGGACAGGACACACACACAAACACCCACCCAGGCCCAAGATGGAGATTTAAAATCCCCTAACCCGCCAGGTATCGAACTCGGGTCGCCGGAGTGGAAGGTAGGGACTCTACCGACTACGCCATGGCGACGGACTATATATAAAAATGTTTTTTTTTTTCCAAAAATATGGAACGCTTCACGATTTTGCGTGTCATCCTTGCGCAGGGGCCATGGTAATCTTCTCTGTATCGTTCCAATTTTAGTATAGGCCTATGTACCGCCGCGCCGAAGCGAGTATGTGTTAAAACCACGTGGAATTCTCTTTCCACTCACCAGGACAAATTTATGATACATTAGAATATAGCATCAGAATTAACTCTAATATGAAGTAATAAATATAGATTTTTTACCAGATGAGCAATTCGGGTTTCGACGGGGGAGATCGACACTATCAGCTGCAGAATGCCTACTGTCAACTATTGAGGATGAGCTAAAAAAGGAAAGGGGGAAACTGCACGTCGTGTTCGTCGATTATTCCAAAGTCTTCGACATGGTGAACATGACAAAGCTAATAAGTAAACTGGAAAGGACCATAGAAGACCCCTGGATGACTACAATCATAAACAATATACTGGCAGAAAATCGAGTACAAATATAAGATGGGATAACCAGATCAAATTGGATAACACAAACAAAAGGGTACTACAGGGCGATCCCCTCAGCCCGATACTCTTTAATGTACTCACACATGATGTCATAGAGGCAGTAAACAAAGAAAGACAGCAGGTGACAGTATACATGTATGCAGATGATATGGCGATCGCCTCAAGCAATAGGATAGAGCTACAGAAAGCGATGGATGCACTCCAAGTGTGGGCAGAAGAAAACGAACTCACTATAAATGAAGATAAGACAGAATACGTCGTATTTCGGAAAGGAGGTAGACTAGAGGTAAACACGGAAATCTACTACAAAGGAAAACCACTGAGGAAAGTCAACACATATAAATATCTAGGGATCACGATCCAAACAAATGGGAAATCATTCCCATTACACATAAAAAGGAGACTGATAGAAGCAGTGAAGGCCATAAACGATATATAGAACAAACAAGCCCTATCACTCAAAACAGCAATGAGACTATTCGAGGCCAAGATACTACCGGCGGCAACGTACGGACTGGAAATAATATGGGAACGGCTAACGGAGAGACAGCTGGAGAGCCTGGAAAATCTGAAAGCCAGATACCTAAAGAGAGTAATGGGGTTATCAAAATATACCCCATCCAGGCTGTCATATGTGATGGTTAGAGAAACATTCCTGCTTCATGACCAGATGCTGAAATTCTTGTTACCCACAACAGAGGCAGCAGCAAAGGTACTACACAACAGAAGGAGAAAACAAGACGAGATATGGGACGAATTCTACTCCAGAAAGGCGATGGCAAACAACAACTGGATGTCGGCGAACTACGAGCTGCGACACCTGGTGACCAGGATGGCGGTACACGGTTTCCGCCAGAGAATATGCACCAAGAAGACATATCACGTACCAGAAGACACATGCATATGCGTGATGTGCAAGGAAAGATGTGACACATCACAGTGTGTAAAAACAGAAAGAAATCCATAAGTGAATATTGCCTGGACAAATAAAACAAAACAATACACAATGTGTGAACATTCTCATTAATACTAAATATAGATTTGATCTATGTTATAAGATCTATAATATTACGATCGATAATAGGCTGTTCAATTATATTAATGATAATTAAAATTAAGACTAAAGCTAATAATAAAATGTGTACAAGCATGACAAATTGAATTTTTTGTTACACTCTCTATATTTAATGTAATAAAGAAAAAGAAAAATAATGATATGCAGAATACTAATTTGTCGGTTATACAATGTGTGTGTGTGTGTGTATTTATATATATATATATATCATCATCATCCGGTATCATGGCAGCTGCCGCCGTCTTCCGGAAACCAAACGCCATTCCTCTATGTTCATCCATTGATCTTCCTCCAATCCTCTGATATTCATAGCTGCTTGTACCCCTTCTATCCAAGTTTTCTTCGGTCTTCTTCTCTTCATACTTTCCATTGGGATCCATTCCATAACAATTTTAGGCAATCTTTGCTCTGGCATTCTTTTGACATGGCCATACCGCTGTAATGTTTTCTTTTCTATGATGTCTATGATGTCCGGCTCCTCTTGTACACCCATAATTTCTCTTATTCCTTTATTTCGTATTCTATCCATACGTACCTAGATTCTCCAGCTGATCTTCTTAAAACGTCCATTTCTGTGCTTAAAATTCTTTTCATTTCCCTGGCAGGAATTTGCCAGACTTCAGCACCATATGTTAAAATGCTCTGAATTATGGTTTGAAATAAGAACTGGAATGAGAGCAAGAGGACTGGAGGACATGAATTGGATGGAGAGAGGCGAGTGGAGAAGAAAAATAAAACTTTAGGCACAGAAAGATGTGTAAATATTAAAATTCTGTATATAAAAAAAATTATGGTTTGATATATTTGTAATTTTCTATTTTTTGAAATATGTATGCTCCACCAAACAGAGTTTAAAGCATTTATTGCTTGTTTTGTTTGAGCGATTCTATTTTTAATTTCCACTGTGTTATCGCCTGAATGGTCTAATCTTGTTCCTAAATAAGTGCATTCACTACTAGGTTTTAGTTCTTCTCCATTGTTGAAATATATATATATATATATATATATATATATATTATTGAATTGTGCAAAATATACTTTTTGCGCGATAGTACGTTTTCTCGTACTTACAGCAATGGCGACCATGATTGAAAGTTCAACTTCCTGCATTTCGGGGTTGCCGACCTAAATAACGATACTGTAATATAATTACTATACTGTAATTAAATATTACAAAACGCGTGCGGGAAGTGAAACCACTGCCCTCTCTATGTAGGCCTATATACAAAAATATCCAAAAGGGTGTGTCAATATACATTATGTGAAAAAATCACTGCATTTTAAATGAACTGTACTTTATTTGAAACAATATAAAACAATAAATACGTACTTGCCGCCATTTTATAACTGACTGGTTTCACGGCCTCCTGTAGTTTCAAATAATAAACATTGCCCATACTGTTATCGTTAGACAATTAATTTTAATGAACGAAAATAATTCCAACAAAGATATTATTTTACTATTATTTATTATTTTGAAAACACCATCACGCAAAAGATAATGTACAACGCACATCTGTGACGTGTGTTTTACAGAATCTCGGAAATTAAAAACCTTGCTATCCCTCGGTTTTTAAACATTTTCCTCACTTCTGTAAAAACCACTTCCCAATCTCGCATCATAGTATACTGTTATTCGACCTTGATATCATTTCAGTACCGATACGTCATTCTTCTGGACACGGATTCGTCATCAAGTCTAACAGAATCAAATCCCGTTTACATCCCGCAGAAGGGAGATATATAAGAAAAGAAACCACCCTGACTTTTAATTTAATGTTAAAATATGTGAAAATAACAGGAGTTGTGCGATGTGTTTCAGGGTTCCTGTATCAGAATTCCTGATATTTGCAGGTGTCATTAATAATACATGGCAATCTGAAGAACCTACGAAAGTGTTACGTAACGTATCGGCAGTCCACATACACGAGGACTTCAACCTGGAAACTTATTTTAACGACATCGCAATACTTACAGTAAGTGCCTGTCTACTAGATTCCATTAAATTAGTTAACCTAATTTTGCTGGAGATTCCGAGAAATAAGGAAACATATTAACTGTGTTCTTCTATTACTATTTGGCCGGTTTTATCAACAGATTTAAAAGATGTTAAAATATAGCAAATAATTTAATCTTAACAATATGCTAAAACTTTATGAAAATGTTTTAATATTATCAAACAGGCTCAATTCTGAATACGTTTACTATTATACATTATACAGACATAAGGAGTTATCGATTTTCGAAATATCATCAAATGTATGTCTGTCTGTCCTTCATGTTCTGCGATACCGTTCATCCGATTGTAATGGGGCGTTTTGCAAAATGTTCAGGAATTTCCCGGGAAGCTTCTAGGCAATAAGTGAGCTGTAATACTCAACCCTTTCACCCTTCAAAATCACCATTTGCAGTGAAAAACATTTTTGGATGTTTAAGAGGCTTACGCTGCCTAAACCATAACATATACACCAAATTAATGTTTACACAGAATTGAATATCTCAAAAAAAGTACGCGATAGCATATGTCTATGTTTTACGGATAACTCATAATAATAATTTTTATCTTTGAGCTCATTGATGCCAAGAAGATCGGGATAAGTTGATTCGCGGGCAACGCCGGGTAATCAGCACGGGGTATCTAAAAATAATTACGATATAAATTTATGATTATTTTTATTTTTACTAACTCGAGTAAACATAAAACACATTTAATTTATTTAGGCGTAGCAGCGCAAGCCGGGTGTTAGCTAGTTATCTAATGACAAATATTCTACTATCCAGAAGTTTGAATACTGAATTTTGTTGCAATCATCTGTTTTTAGGTAACAGAAGATTTCCCTACGGACAATCATGCAATATCGACGATACCATTGGCCGAGGAGCATCCAGCTGAAGGCACAGAGTGCACTACAAGTGGTTGGGGAAAGACAGACAACGACACACTGCCTAGTATATTACAAGTAGTAAAAGTTCCCTTCATTTCACACAACACATGTCAGGAAATATACACTGACAAGAATGATGACAGCATCTTGCCCGGTATGGTGTGCGCAGGATACCCCGAGGGAGGCAAAGACGCCTGCGGAGTAAGTACATATCTGATTGATAATGAATAAGAAGTAAACATATAGAATTGGTATTACTATTGAATCGCTGAGTTGAAAAGGGAAGGAACTCCGAATACCTACTTTTCAGAAAACCTTAAAAACTACATAACATCTTATAGCTTACTCTGACAAATTTTTGACCAATTACAATATCGAGCCTCTGCTTTTTTATGACAAAAGCGATGAAAGTATTATTCATTTAGCATCGCTTATGGTAAATGAAAATTTCCCAAAGGATGGCAAAGGAAAGCAAGTAATACCCAAAAATGCGTTCGTTGATGCATTTGAGGTTTTGAATGTAGTTTTCATGTCTTATAATTACTAATAAAGTTTATTTATGTAATAATGCTAAATTAATTTTTGGATGACTTGAAAAAGGAAGAAGTTCCATTGCCTTCGAAGAGCGATAAACACATATGTACTTGCACCGCGCGATCCTACCAATATTTTATAATTACCTTGAGTTTGAAAGTTTTGAGTAATTATATCCACATTCCTTTGCCTGGGCCTATAGAAGGCAAAAGATTAATACACCTTTCCTTAGTAAATTTATTTAACATATAGTACTGAATGCTAAACAGTATTATAATCGTGGAAGCTAGAAGAAAAGAGGATTAATTTGGCTTGAGAAAGCTTTAAAAATATAAATCAAATCCAATCATGACTAGCTACGCAATTAGTAAACATAAGTTAACTAAAAAAATGCAACTTTTAATTAGAGTCATAAGTCAGATAATTTAAATACAAATAATATAACAAAAGTTTATCTTCTTGACCAATGAAAGAAAAGACATGAATTAAATGATATAAATCGGTCATCAAAAGAAAAAAGTCAATAACAATAATAATAAACATACATACATACACACACTCAATCCAGTCCAGCCAAGGGCTAGGGTTCACAGTCCTGGTTGCACTACCCTGGCTTATGGGACTGATTAAACCAAACAACTCCTTCGAGCTACCGTCGATCTGACCACGACGATTCCAAAGTTGAAGATGACCCTGATATTAACTTGCAGAGCTTATTTGAGGCCTTCGATAACTAGGGGAAGATGTTCAGTCACACGCAGCGCATAGAAAAGGAAGAGGGGTTACGTAGGAGAGAGGACAACGAAGACGGGAAATTGGCACTGTTCTAGAACGTCACTGGAGAGGGAAGACACGATGATGTAGTTGTTACGTAGATTTACGTACCAAAAAGGTGATTTCGGTACAGTACTACAACAATGATAAATTCTTGTTATATTTGAATTCCCTATAAGCAGAGGATCAATATTATAATTTATCAAAAATTTGTCAGAATAGGCCTTAAAGAAGTTATGTATAATTATTATTCAATAATTTTATTATTGGCTACACGGACAAATTACACTGGTCAACAGTGGTTTTGTTACCCATGGTATAAGATTCATTTTGGATATATTTATGCCCACAATTTATGAAACTATCAATGATTTTGGAAGATTTGCTGTTTTTTAATCTTTATTTTCATTTTACACTACAAAAATCGGAAAACATGAAAAATATGACATATATATTTATAATGTCAATTGTGTTTTGAAAAATTAGTATATACTGACGTAAATAGAAAGAAAAAAATGTCGAAAACCCATGTTTTACTTCAATGAAACGCCTTTTATAAGATTTTCTTATATAGGTTTTAGAGACCAGCAGTAATCTGCCATCATTAGACGGTCCCATTTATCCTGATATGTTTCCTCCATTACTTTTAGATCCTGGTGAAAGTGCTTTCCCTGTTCGTCGCTATAATTTCCTAAATTATCCGGAAATCTATCCAGGTGACTCTGGAGAAAGTGTAACTTTATAGCCATATTTTCTCATACAATCTTGAAGCTTGTCAAGATGTTTTGCACAATTTCTTTATGGTGCTTTATAGTTACCTAGGAAATTTTCTACTACCAATACAAAACCCTTCCAAACTTCACTTTCCAGAACAGTCATAACTTTGATAAAAGTTGCATCTTTCATCAATTGCCGAATTTGAGGACCATCAAGTATTCCGCATTTCAACTTTTCCATACTGAGCTTAAGAAATTTTCTACAAATGTATCTGAAATATTCTCCTTCCTTGTCCAACGCTTTGACGAATTGTTTTATCATACCTAACTTGATACGTAATAGTGGAAGTATGATTTTGTCTCTGCTTAGTAACAGGTGTGAATTTTTAGTATTTTTTTAGGTGTTATGGAAACAATAAAAAATTGGAAAACCGGGGTCGTGGTTTAGACTTCGGTTGAGAAATCTACCCTATGTGTTTCGCGTCGTCAACCGCCGAGAGGTGATTTCAACTGTCAGGATCACCCATAAGGGATGTTAGAAATTTCAAGTGTGTTATCGGCTAATTTATTAACTTGTCTAAATTATCTTAGATTTGGATAACTTACAGTGAGATAGAAGTAAAAGTCACATATATTCAAATACTAAAAAAATTGGCTCGCGAGGTTAACTAACTCATTGACACTATTTAACCCATACGTTAATGGCAGCTCGGACATAAAGCTCTCCATACATCCCTATCCTGAGCTAATGTTTTCCAATCATTCCCTGTATAATCTACTTCCTCAAATCATAGTTAATGTTATTCTCCCATCTCATTCTTTGTCTACCAACTGGGAATTTTCCCTCTGGTTTTCCATGCACCTCTTTCATTCGCCCTTCGTACCACATGTCCTGGCTTCGCAGTCTACGAAAGGCTCGCGAGGTTAAATAAATTATAAATTAAAATATTAAAACAGATATCAGAGAGGTGCCGTCGTCCTCAACTAGGTTCAATAAAAACACTTTCAAGAACTGTAGGCCTTTCGGAAACGAGCTTCATTCTTCAGCAGAAGGATATGCGTCGCAAAACAACAACAGTTAGTAGGCTACTGCTATTTCCGAAAGGCCTACAGTTCTTTAATGTTTTTTTCTTATAAAGATAACCCTAGTTGAGGAGAGAGGCCTAGTTATTTATAATTTTGTTTTTGATCATTTACTTCAATGAAGGTTTAATGTGAATTTTATCAGTACTGAATAAATAGGTAGATCTGGATAAAATTAACACCTGTCAAGAGAAAGTTAAATCCATTTATTTATAATAAAGTTACAAATAATAGGGCAGAAAACAAATAATTTTGAATATTCTGTTCTTGGTTTATTACTCTGTGACTATCTCCAAGAAAAAAAACTGCTTACTTCTCTTCCACAAACACTAATATACCAATAACCTACACATAAATGAACCTATCGAGTGACTAACCCATTACATGTGATGCCCAACCATGGTGAATTATCCGGCCTGATACCGGATAATAAGCGAGTATCCGGCTGGATACCAGATTTAAAAAAATACTAAATGTAAAACATAGGTACTACATTTAATCCATGTAACAAATATCATAAATGCCACGAGTGATTTGTAATTTATCTAGAGGATTTGGAAATCAAGACTGGCATTTGTTAGGACTATTAAACGGATAAAATTAAGCTGTTTAATCACAAATCATTACTTAAATATCCATCCATAGTAATTCTGACCGAGGGAAGGTCTTTCACTGCAATCATAGCATTTTTCATGCTATGCTTTGCAGATTTACTAGGGAATTGTAGGTGTGGTAGCTTCTCGTTGATTTCCGGTGAAAGATGATGGTAATGATATGGATGATGATGATGGCCATATGATTTCGGGGACCGTTTGAGCCTTAAAGTTTTCCTGACATTTGACTTCAGGTGAGGAAAAACCCCGATAAAAAATCTCATCCAGAAAAACTGTCCCGAGCAGGGATCGAACCCGGGCCCGCTGCGTGACAAGGCAGCACACTACCTCGAGACCACAGCGGTGGACTACTTAAATGTAGTTATTTTAAAATATTTATATATTTAAAGTAAACGGCAATGTTTGAAAACAAATGAGAAATGTTTGGTTATGTTTCATTTGTTCATCATTACAACTTGTTAGTACTATTTATTGCCGAATAGAATCGCAATATTGTAAGAATGCACCCTAGCGGAGAAAAAAATTAACACAAACTGCATATTATAACCAACATTATAGGATTAATTCATTTTTTTACGGGAACAACTCGGTAAAATCAACAATCAAAACAAAATTATTGAACACGCGATTATCGAATGTGTAGGTCGAAGGAATCTGTTCATTATTTGCTATATTCAATGTAATTGTTAGAGAGTCAGTCAGTGCAAAATAATGCTCGGACCTGTTCAGAATATTAAAAAGGAGGAACTTTTTTTATTTTGGTAATCAAAATTCGATAATTATCTAGGTGAAACACGATTGTGATTGGTTGTAAAGCACAATTCATTGAAACGTGATTGGTCATTGACTCCCATTTGGGGTATGAGTTAAATAGTCACTATATTTTCATTAAAAAACAGTTTTACTCGTAAGAGTTAATAATAGTGAATGAATACCAAGTTTTCTGCTGAGTTAGAAGTTTATTAAAAACTATGATTTATATGAAAGCATATATAATTTTACACCAATAACGTTAAGAAAACATTCTTGAACTAGCGTACCCGGCAGACGTTGTCCTGCCCGAAAGTTCAATTCTCACGTCATGGGCGGACGATAAAAATATGTTACTTTTTTACGATAAAATTCAGAAATTAGGACATAATTAGATATTATTAAATAAGTTCGCAAGAAAACCTCTTACAGCCTTCTGTTGTGGCTCAAGAAGTGTGAATGATGACGTCACATAGTCATGAACATTAGAATAGTACCTTCCTTTGCAGATAAGTTAAGAACTGTCATATTACAATTCTATTAGAGTGAAAAAAAAAGATAAAATAATGAGAGTGAGTCAAAACAGTTTTTTTCCCCCCAGCTAGATTTCATTTCTGACCCATACTGGCTGACATTCCATGAGAAAAATTTCTTCCCCCGTAGAGACTCGAACCAGCGTTTAAGTCCCGTAGTTCTGCGCCAAGACTTCTTGCCTTAACCACTCGGCTACGGCGCGAGACTCATAGTATCAACGAAAGACAAAAATGGTTATTGTGAGTTATCCGTAAGAGATAAGGGACTCTTGGTATCAATGAAAGACAAAAGTGGTTTTTGTGAGTTATCCGTAAGAGATAAACATATGCTGTCACGGACTTTTTTGTAGAGTTTTTTCAGATATTCAATTCTGTGTACATTAATTTTGTGTATTTCTTATGGTTTAGGCAGCGTAAGCCATTTAAGCGTCCAAAGAGCTACTTTTTTCATGTTTTCCACTACAAAGGGCGATTTTTAAGGGTGTAGGAGTTGAGTATCACAATTCTCGTATAGCCTATGGTCATCCCGGGAATCTCCTGAACATTTTGCAAAAAACCCCATCACAATCGGATCAACGGTATGGCCGCGCATAAAGTACGAAAAAACAAACAAATATACAAACAAACAAATATACAAACAAACAAACAATTTTTACATATAAGATTATATATTTTTCTCATCATGTAGCTACCTGCCAAGATGTTTTCGACGAATACGACATGGGTATATACATACACTTATTTACTTAACCATAACATCCAATAAATTAGGATAGATCCATCCATTCCATGTAGCAATTATAAACAAAAGAAACAAGAAAAGGTATAAATATTTGGTACATACATATCTGTTTTTTTTCTTCACCACTACGAGAAATTTTAACATTGCATAACAAACAAGTAGCAAACTTTGGATTGTCACTGATTATATAAAAATATTTCCATAAAGGCGATATTTTCATAACAGATGTCATTTTTTTGTCGCTAAATAATCTTTTAAGAATTATTTATAAAAATTTATAATAACCTCAAATTACAATACAGTTTCTTTAATAAGCTCAAATTATCATGTTTGCAATCAATTCAACAAGTCAATGAAACACTTGCTAACTTCGCTCAAGAACGAAAACACCCGAATTAAGCCGAGTCCGCCCGATTGTTCATGTGCTATCTAGGCGAGCTGCCTCGTTACGATGCGCCAATCGGTAATGTTGAAGAAGTAATTCTCTTCATGCCCGATGTTGTAGTAAAATTTTGAAGAAGGATTGGTGTCCCAAAAAGAATTACTGGTTCAGGTTGGGTTTAAGGTTTCGGTAGAGCCGGATTCTCTTCTTAGGGTCGGAAGTTGGTACACTGGATAGAAAAACACTTCAAAATTTTACTAAAAAATGTTTCTTGTAGAAATAATTGCACATTTATTCACTTCTTCAAGTTCCCAGCAGATTAAGTTAATGTAGGTGGTATTATTCTTCACCGTCAATTAACATTAATGTATTTTCATTTCTTGAATCAATTATTCTTCTTGTATTAAATATTACATTTTATCAGGAGATCTCTTCTTGCTTCTATCTTTGTTGAAAGTTGTATGCAGAATGAATAGTGTAATTCTTTTATAATTTTAAAGAACATTATTACATCACATGATGTTATATTTAAATTCTATTGGTTAATAGTTATTTAAATATAAGGTTTAAATTGATTTGTTAAATAAGAAAGTTAATAGTTTTAACATCCAATCAGAGTATTTTACTTTTATTTAAGAATATGAAGTTAAGCAGGTGTTCTTATTACAGTTATAATGGAAGGATTTATAACTTTGACAACAATGACTTAAAACAATTTTTAAAAGCATTCTTTACAAAAACTGTTATGTAATACAATTTCTTTAATTGTTACCGAGACATTTTTATTCAACAATAAGCATCAATAAATTATTTAGATGATTTTATTTATTTAAGTTATATTTAAATATTAAAAGAATTTTAAAATATAAAATTATTAACTTTCACTTTTATATTCATTATAATATTAAAATCCTGCTATGATGTTCGGTCGGATATCCGGATAACCGGCTTCAAGTTAGGCCGGATATCAGGTACCGTCCAAACAGCTATCCGTTTCATTCGTAATTATCAAGTTCCGCTTCGTTATTATTATTGCTATTTTTATTATTATTATCATTATTATTATTATTATTATTATTATTATTATTATTATATTTTGTTTCAGGGTGATTCTGGTGGTCCACTAGCTTGCGGAGGGAATCTAGTGGGCATCGTCTCTGCAGGAGAGGGTTGTGGACTCGAAAATTATCCCGGAGTGTACGCCAGCGTGCCTTATTATAAGAAGTGGATCGCTGACATTGTCAAAGAGTGAATTAAACCTTCTACTTATCACTAAGGGCCGGTTTCACCAGCAGAGGTAACTGTATTACGCCAGTTTCCCCGTGTATAATGCATAGCATAAACTAGCGTAATACAGTTACCTCTGTTGGTGAAACCGACCCTTAGTCTCCTTCGTAGTGCAAACATATTATGAGAAATAACTAAAAATGGTCACCTCAAGTAAATTTATGTTGTATTCAAGAATGACTCCCATGTGTTACAATGAACTCAAGCTTGTTTATTTTTTTTAGCTTTTACCTCACGCCATCATGATACGAACTATTGCCTGTGGGATAGAGGGAGGGGAAGTGGGAGAAACTAGTGGAACATATTTTACAAACTATTTAACTGAAGCCCCAATTGGGAGTCAATGACCAATCAGGTTTCAATGAATTTTGGTTTTACAATCAATGGCAGTCGTGTTTCACCAAACTCTTTATCGATTTCTCTTAATCAGCTCCTGCTTTTGTGATAAAGAAAGCTCCTCCTTTTTAATATTCTGAACAGATCAGAGCACTATTTTCTCCATCAAATACATAAAATATAGCAAATAGTGAATAGAGTTCTTGATTTTGCCGAGTTGTTTTCTAAAAAAATAAATGAATAAACTATAATGTTGATTATAATATACAGTTTGATGTGTTTCATAATTTTTTCACTAGGGTGAATTCGGTCAATATTCGATCCTATTTGGCAATAAATAACATGATGAAGTAGATGACAAATCAAACATAACCAAACATTTCTAATTTGTTTTCAAACATAGCTTTTTACATTATATATCATACATATTTTAAAATACTATATATAAATGATTTGTGAGTAAACAGCTTAATTTTATAGTTCTAACAAATGACACTCTTGATTTCCAAATAGTCTAGATAATTTGGAAATCACTCGTATTACTTATGATAAATTCACAAGCGTGCGTTCAAATCACATGTATTGCTATTTTCATGCTCTGAGCTCCCATTCTGTGGATGCCTGCCGCTAATTTACGTATCACGTTAAAGAGATAATGAGTTCAGCTGCGAGCTGACAAGATGGTGAGCGTAAGATATGCGTGACGTAATGCTAGGGCTCGGAAGTTCAGGACCTACAAAATCCTATAAAATACCTTTAAAAAGACTTAAAGCTACCCTAAAAATGACCTAAAAACTGGAAAAAAGGATGTAAAAAATATAACAGTTGCTAAAGAGTGGATAAAGACAACCTCGTTACCTTCACCCTCTGCTCGAATTAATTTTCACAAAGTGGCAACTTTTTATAGAAAAGTTTAAGTCGAAATACAATAGTTCAGGCGGTCGTTGGCTGGTGGTTAAAATAGCGTGATAGTTTGTGAGGGTTCAATAGTTTCTCGAGGAACAAAAGTGTTTGGAATGTGAAAAGTCTTTAGAAAGTAAAACTGGATAGTATTTTCAAAAGAAGTGGAACTGATACTCCTACTCTGCGGATTCTTGAATATACAAATGGTATAACTTAAATGTGGTCAAAAGAAGGTAAAGTTGCCAAAAAAGGTTAAGACCTTTAAAAAAAAATTAAAATGACCAATAAGCAAAAAAGTCGAAAATGGACATAAAGGGCAAATAAAACCCACCATTGTCTGTCCTACAATGAGCAAAAATGTAAATATATTATGTGGAGCCTCGTCTTCAGACACAAAATAAAAAATTTAAAAAAATCTTCGAATTCCGAGCCCTAATCATTATATTTCTATCGCATGCATATTAGTAGTATGTGTCCTGAAAATGTCAGTCGCATTTCTGGACGGATAAAACACAATATTTATAAATACTTTAATGAAAATGAAACAAATTTGGTAATCGCAACACGTGGACGAATAAATATAATCTTTGTAAACACTGTAATGGAAACAAATCAATATTAGCAACCGCGGGATATGGATTCATAATACGATTGTGCAAGACATGAGCATAAGATTTGTGAATGATTAATACGTAAAACAGCGTGCACCGGGAATTCACAGCGATAACACACACACGCACACACTTTCTTTCTCTCTCTCTCCCCGAATTACCCGCTCGCCTTCTTGTGAGCTCCTAACTGTACTTATATCATTTCTAGAGATGATAAGTGTTCCTGCAGATTCAATTTGTTGTGCAAGGGAAGATGAAGGCAAGAAAAGAATGAAATTCGGTGACCTATTCCTGTCGAGGATATCAAGGTGGCCGGCAGCCATATCGTCCCCTTGTGATTGATAAATGTTATTAACAGTAGTATATTAACCTTTCGATATAAATATACCATTTTATAAAAAGAATGTATGATTGTAAAGCAAGTATTAAGATTGGAAATAGAGTATCCTCAGAATTTGATGTAACAAAAGGATTAAGACAAGGATGCGGGATGTCACCAACATTTTTCAAGATATATTGGAAGATGTATTAATGAAATGGAATAAGTCATATAGGGGAATGGGAATCAACATTAATAACCGTTTACTGCACAATTTACTATTGGCTGTGACCAGATTATAATAGGACAAGATAAAGAAGATATAGAATATATGATTAGAAAATTGGTAGATGCATTTGAGGTAGGTGGACTGAAGATAAATTATATCAAAACAGAATATATGGAAATCGGAGGAAATTCAGAAGACCTACAAATAAATAATATGATAATTAAACGTGTTGAAGAATATAAATATCTTGGATCTACAATAGATAAATCTGGTACTTGTGAAAAATATATTATTAACAGAGTAAATTGTGCAAGGAAGGCGATTAGATCCCTGAATGGTCTTTTATGGAATAGAAATTTGACCAGAAAAACAAAATAAGAGATTATACAGACAATAATAGAAAGTATACTTACATATGGATCAGAAAGCTGGACAATAAATGAAAGGATGCAAAAAATAATCTTGGCGACAGAAATGGATGGATTACGGAAAAGTATGAGAATATCCAGGCTACAACATGTTCGAAATACATATATCAGACAAGAAATGGATGCACAAGAAACTGTTATCGAAAGGATGACAAGGAGAGCTTTACAGTGGTATGGACATGTACAACGGATGTCGGAGAACCAGTGGCCTAAACATGTGTTAGATTGGATGATACCAGGCAGAAGGAAGAGGGGGAGAAGTAGAAGAACATGATTTGAGGGAATATATGATGACATGATGAAGAGGGTATAGAAGGACAATAGGAAGATAAGAATCTCTGGAAAGCAGGAATCAAGGGCAAACTGCTGTAAAGTGGAATGCCTAAGTATTAAGTAAGTAATATAAATATATCTATCTGGCAGTATAAAATAAAAATTAAAAATTAAAATATACCTGTTGGCAGGTTGCGTCGTCCTCAACTTCGTTGAGGTAATGTCTATCTATCTATCTATCTTCGGGTTTTTACAGCTGCTGCCGTCTTCCCGTGCCAAACCTCCAAAGCCTACGGTCTTGGGCATCTTCGATGCTTAGCCCTCTAGCTTGCATTACTGTCTTCATGTTTTCCTTCCATGTTAACCTTGGTCTTCCTCTTTTCTTCTTTCTGTTAGGATGCCATTCGTATAGTTGCTTCGGACATCGCTCATCTTCCATTCTTAAAACATGTCCTAACCACTTTAATTCCTTCTCCTCAATTCTTTCAATTATGCTTTCTTCTGCTTCCATTATGTTTCTAATTTCCTTATTTGTGACACGTTCTAATTTAGACTTTCTGGCACTTCTTCGTAAATAATCCATTTCTAGAGCTATTAGTCTATTCTTGTAGTACTTATTGATTGTCCATACCTCACTTCCGTACATTGCAACAGATTCCACCAATGTTTTACCAATATATTTTTTTGTGTCTTTCCAAATATGCTTATCCCACCATATGGAATTTAATGATGATATTATTTTGCTACTCAATTCAATTCTATGTTTTATGTTCTCTTTGCCTATCCCTTCGATGTTATCCATAATCATTCCCAAATATTTAGTTTGTTTCACTTGCTTTATTTGGATTCCTTCTTCCAATATTAAATTTTCTCTTTCATTGCTATTTATTGCCAGATATTCTGTTTTTTGTAAATTTACTGTGAGACCCCATGATTCATATGTGTTTTCAACCTTTTTATCATGAATTCCATATCAAATTTGTCTTGCGCTAAAACCAGTTGATCATCGACAAATTGTAATGTCAGCAAAAATCTGTTGCCTATTGGGATCCCCATACCTTTGCAGCTTTGTTTCCATTTCGTTAATATAAATTCTACATAAATATTAAATAAAATTGGTGATAGACTGCACCCTTGTTTCAATCCCTTTGAGGTTTTTATAGGATTAGACATTATATTTCCCATTTTAACATAAGCGGAGTTATCTTTATAGATTTGTTTAATAATTTCTATTAGGTTTCTGTCAATATTGTATTTCTCCAATACTTCCCATAATTTGTTCCTCGGAATTGAGTCATAAGCTTTCTCTAAATCTATCATTGTCAAATGGGTTTCTTCTCCAACTGCAGTCCGTTTTTCAATTAACTGTTGTATTGCAAATATATTGTCAACACATGACCTTCCTGGTCTGAATCCATTTTGATCTTCACCTAATTTGTCTTTAATATCTTTTTGTAACTTTGTTTTTAATAACTTCGTAAATATTCTATATAATGTGTTATTTATACTTAGTCCTCTGTAGTTTTTTGCGTCTCTTCTATCGCCCTTCTTGTATATTGGTACAATGTAGCTTATTTTCCATTCATCAGGAATCTTCTGTATTGCAATGCACTTATTAAACAAGTCCCTCAATCTACCTATTAAATTTTTTGGGCCATATTTAATTAACTCATTGGGTATGTTTCCCGGCCCTGGTGCCTTTTTATTCTTTAGGGTTTGAATTTCTAATTCTATATCTATTGTATCAAATTCCAGGGCGTTCATTTCTATAGTTGGATTTTCTGTTGTTTCCATAAACTCATTTCTAGTTTCTGACAGTAAAGCTTTGTAATGTTTTTCTGCGTCTGATTTTACTAACAAATTTATCTTGCTGGATCCTTGGTTGGTTTTCAGTGTTTTTAGAAATCTCCATACTTCTGATGATTGTGATCCTCCTATATAACTTTCTATTTCTTGGCATTTGCTTTTCCATAATTTGTTTTTTTCTTCTATCACTTTCCTTTTAACTTTGGCATTTGTTCTCTTGTATTCTATCCAATTTTCTGTTGTTTTATTTGCCAACCATTCTAAGTAGCATTTTTTTCTTCTTTTTGGTTAATTCTTCAATATCATCATTCCACCAATCTTGTGTATTTTGTTTTTTATTTATTGTGCCTAATGCTTCTTTTGCTGCTGAATGTATTATTTCCTTTAATTGATTATATTCTTCTTCTATGTCTTCCTTGTAACCCAAATTCTCAATTTTAATCCTCAGTCTTTCTTTATAAAAGTTTTTGATACTATCCTGATTAAATAAATACAGTTTAAATTTTTCTTCCTGCTTCAGTTGCATTGTTGATTCCCTTGCTTCATCATGCACTTTTTTCCTTGTAAGGAATTTGGGGATGATCTGTGCTGTGAGTAGATAGTGGTCAGAACCACAATTTGCTCCTCTTTTAACCCTTGAGTCCTTAATAAATAAGGAAGTATTTTGCTTTACAATTATGTAGTCTATTATTGATTTCTGATTGAGACTAGGTCGTTCCCAAGTAAATTTATGAATATCCTTATGATCGAAAAATGTGTTTACTATCTTTAATTTATGTTGTTTGCACATCTCTATGATTCTATTTCCATTATCATTGACTTATTGTTCCCCATATTTTCCTACTGCTTCATCATTTTATTGTTTCTTCTACCCACTTTCCCATTTAAATCTCCCATTAGTATTAATTCTTCATTACTTCATATTTTCTCTATTTGTTCCACTAATACTGAATAGTACTTTTCTTTCTGACTCTGTGCGGCATCATCTGTTGGTGCGTAGACTGCTAAGAACACCATTGTTCTTCCCATAAGCTTCATTTTAATCTTTAGGCATCTTTCATTAATATATTCATATTCTATTATGTTTTTACTGTATTTCTTTTTTTACAAACATTGATACTCCTGCTTTAGCTCTTTTTGATTTATTTACACCTGACCAAAAATGTATGTAGTTTCCTAAATATGAATTTCCCGATCCTTTCTTTTTTTGTTTCCGTCACTGCTGCAATATCTATATTGT
This sequence comes from Diploptera punctata, assembly GCA_030220185.1. Lineage (NCBI taxonomy): Eukaryota > Metazoa > Arthropoda > Insecta > Blattodea > Blaberidae > Diploptera > Diploptera punctata. The sequence continues at coordinate 152,524 of JASPKZ010007171.1, forward strand.
TTCTGAAATAATTCTCCTGCTACTTCATTAACTTTGTTTCTAATTCCTCGTACATTCCACGTGCCTATATTCAATGTCCGTTTTCGTTGCTTTTGTCTTTCATACTTTTTTCTGTCCGGCTTTGATTGATTTGGTCTTTTAGCATTTTGTTTTTTTTTCTAATGTGTGGGGAGCTGGCCCACAGCATAAACCCCCAACCTGGAGGACCAGGAAAATTTCTGTCTGGGTTTTCCTCCCATAGCCTTTGAAGATCCCTCTTCACCGCAAGGCAGCGTTTCTCTATTTCCCTTAGAGATAGGGTTGCCTCTACCGCCAGATCCGCCGTGATGAAGGACTCCTTCTGCGGCAACTCTGCCGTTGAGGTCTTCACCGTAACCCTGGCTAGGGGCCCTTACAGTGTACTATCAGTCGGAGCCAACTGAACCCTGGTTTTTTAACGAGGTTGTTACTCCTCCCCCTCCTCCTTTCTCATCCGGGCTTGGGACCGGCCATGGCGGAGTTGTTGAGATAATGTATTTAAAATATGATTAATTGGAGGCATCTTGGAAGTTAACTTCTATCATCAGCAGGATGAGTATGCGCTACTAGTTGTTGTATTTAAGATTCTGTAGACGCTGATGGTCTGATGCGTCGCCAGTAGGAACTGACTAGTATTTAACTATCTCGTATAACGGATTTTACGTTTGGGGTGTGTTCTCATTTAGTGGCAAGGTGTTGTTGATTTCTTTCATGATTTCAAGGTCTTCTCGTATATTAATTTTAGCTGGAAGTCTTCCTCTGTGAACTATCGATACAGTGTGTTCTATTGTGTCCATTCGGCGACCAGTGTTAATTATATGTTTGGCATAGCTTGATTTTCCACCAGCGTACATAACATCTCTGAGGTGTTCTTTGTATCTTATGTTCAAGTTTCTATTTGTCCTGCCTATATAAGACATTGCAATCTTTACATGTTAGTTTATAAACTCCCTTATTATTGAATTTGTTATGCTCTTCTAAGCCATTTTGATTATGTTGTTTAACTGACCGTCGCCGTGGCGTAGTCGGTAGAGTCCCTACCTTCCACTCCGGCGACCAGAGTTCGATTCCCGGCGGGGTAAGGGATTTTAAATCTCCACCTTGGGTCAGGGTGTGTGTCCTGTCTTGTGTTAGAATGTGTGAATAAGATAGAAAGATTAACAAAGGTGAAATAAAAAGGAAGGACAGTGGAAACGAAAGAAAACGACAAAGAATGAAATTAAAAAAAAGTAAATAAAAAAGAAAAACAATGTCAATATTAGTGTCACATGGTATATACCTTGTTAAAAAACTCCGTCGCCGTGGCGTAGTCGGTAGAGTACCTACCTTCCACTGCGGTGACCCGGGTTCGATTCCCGGCGGGGTAGAGGATTTTAAATCGCCACCTTGGGTCTGGGTGTGTGTCTTGCCCTTGTGTCTATATGCGAGAATAACAGAAAGTTAACAAACAGGTAAAACAAGAAGGAAAACAGTGTAAACGAAAAGGGGGGGGAAATCGATTTTATAAGCTATGTTTATGTTTTTGTTTACTTTTTTCAAAGTTCTAGCCAATTTTGTGGTTTCATTGCCTGTGTATGTTAATGTTAACCGTGTTTTATTGTTAACAGTTTCTCTTTCAAGTTTTGCTGTTAGATATGTCATTTTTGTTTTTTATTTTTTTGCAAGTTTATCTATGGTTTGTTTATTGTAACCGTTACTTGGGAGTAGTAAGTAATTTAATTCAGGAATCTGAAGACAATATTGCAAACACCAGAAACGTAATATATGTTTTATAACTATTTTTGGAATCTTAATGGTTATAAGGTAGAGTGTAATTGTACTAAAACTGATCCCAATATAGGCCTCAAGAGGCGCTTGGAGTAGCTTTTTAGATAATCGGCAAGAGATGTCAGCTGTGTTGCCAGCCCTGCGTACGCCCATCTTTACTCCCAGAACAAGAGTCCTGGTAATCATTTCCATTAGAGGCTGAGTCGATCCAATATCATGGTTCAGCCAGAAAGTTTGGGACAGTATAAAAATCCTGACTCCCGGTGTAATTACGTAATTTTAACAGCATAAAGTGTGGCCTTATAGTCCTGCAGCTTCACGAGAGTCTCAAAATAATAATGAAACATAAGTAAAGAACTCAATTAGAGAGCGATTTCTGAGGTAAGAACTAAACCAGACGTAATCATCTAGTTGCTCTAGGAACGAATTCGAGTTGCTATACTCTCTAAGTAAGAGAAATGAGATTGGGGAGCAACAAGTAACGGGGCAACTACTTCATTTAATATATGGAATTAACAGACCAGCAGTTACATTAAAAACTATTGGCCATCAGTGATATTGCATCTTTGAATATTCAGACTTCTTCAAGGTTGAGTTTGACTCATATAAAAATGCCCCAAAATGAAAGAAATTTAAGAAATTTTCGCCTTGTAGATGTAGATAATCGTGCAGTTTTACCAAGGGAAAGGAGGGGGAGGGGAGAGAGATGGGGAGAGAGAGAGAGAGGGGAAGAGAGAGAGAGAGAGAGAGAGAGAGAGAGAGAGAGAGAGAGAGAGAGAGAGAGAGAGAGAGAGAGAGAGAGAGAAAAAAAAGTGAAGTAGAGAGTAAGGGACCAGTATTACCTAAAACAGTTAGCTTAATTTTCATCTTTTAAGATAGGACCTAAATTTTAGTGTATGGAACACACGCATTTTGCTGAGAACAACGCAGTTGTAATTATTCCACACAAATTTATTTCAATATATTATTATTATAATTATTATTTTTATTATTAATTTTATTATTATTATTATTATTATACTTATATTGTTTTTAGACTTTGTAAAAGCATATGATCCAGGCCAAACACATTTGTTACGGAATATTAGTAATTATGCCACACAAATGTATTTTAATATATTATATTAATTATTATTATTATTATTATATTATTATGTTTTTTAGAATTTGAGAAATCATATGATCCGGCCAAACACATTGTTAAGGAATATATTAGAAAAATGCCAAGTTCCACCTAACCTCCTAATTGCAAATCAGAGTTTATAACAACAACAACTACAACAACAATAATAATAATAATAATAATAATAATAATAATAATAATAATAATAATAATAATAATAATAATAATAATAATAATAATAATAATAATAATAATAATAATAATAATAGCTTTATTTTACCTGGCAGAGTAAAGACCTTAAAGCCTTCTCTATCACTCAACCAGATTAAAAAGTTCAAAAAATTATTCTTACATCTAATTACAATAAAAAATATGTATTACATGGTATATCTACAATATAATTATTATTTATAAAATATTTTTATTCAATCTATATTTAACGAATGAAATATACAATTTGCAAGATAGAAAAATTAGAAAAATCTATTAATGGCAGAATAAATGTAATTCCCGAGAAAAATTAAATGATTTAACAACAGGTAATTATACGTATAAGCGTGACTTAAAAGTATCAAGTGTGCAGCAACCCCTGATATCTTGAGGAAGGAAATTCCAGGAGCGGGCAGAGGCTACTGTGAAATAAGTAGAATAAGGGGAAGTGCTTATGAAGAGGGATTTTTTGAAGACTTATCTTGTGACCTGGTGTCAATATTGTGGTAAGAAGATAACTCCACAAATATGGACGCCAGGTAACTAGTTGTGCAGGAATTCAGCAGCTTAAAAATAAGTGAAAGAGAGTGTCATTTACGTCCATTAGTAAGATGGGGTCTGAAGAGGTTATTGAAGTGTTGAGATATGATCATAACGGCGGATATTGAAAATGAATCGAACGCAAACATTATGAACATACTGCAGTCTCTGTGACAAGTAACAGTTTAGATCACTATATTATATATATATATATATATATATATATATATAACATCGCAAGAATCAGAGCGTTGAAACAAAATATTCTGCACATTGATTTGTTTTAATGAAACAGGGAGAACATTCTTTAAGCGTCTATGATAATGTAAGATGGATGAAGACATTTTTACATATGTGTTTCACTTATGTTTGTCAGGTTAAATTTGCGTCTAGATGTAGTCTAAGATCTTTTACTGAAGAGGAATAAGGGATACTTATATTATTTATAGTAATAGGCCTATTTGGAAGTGTAGATATGTCGAAGGTTCTGAGCAGTCTTTGTTATCCCATTAGAATGACTTAGGATTCATATATATACCGAAACTTGAAGACTAGTTAAAGATAGATATAAGGTCGTCATTCATTTTCGTCAAGCTGATACAGAGGGAATCTAGAGGCGAATGTAGGTAAATTTGGAGATTATCAGCATAGAGGTAATAACGGCAGTGCTTTAGAACAGTAGGTAAATCATTGATGTAGATTGAGAAAAGAAGAGGCCCGAGAACTACCCTGGGGGATTCCCACCTGCACGTTGTGCCAAGACGAGGAACTAGAGTTTAATGAAATGTACTGTCGTCATCCTTGGAGGTATGAATCGAACCAGGACACAGCATTGTCAGACAGGTGTAGGTACTAGAGCTTTATCATCATTATATGTAAGTATACTGATGAAAATCAAACTGGATTAGAGAAAAATCACGGAACATTTTGTAATAAATCAAGGATTTCAACAAGGATGTGTTCAGTCTGCATTATTATTTAGTAGGTCTTAGTATAAACATATTTTGCAGATGACCAGATACTGCTGGCCATAAGTGAAGATGATTTACAATGATATATCATATATATATATTTACTTATTTATTTATTATTTATTTATTATGGAATTAGGCGTAACTTTGAGGAAATTAATTATATATGCAATGAAACAATTTACCTTTGTAATAATTCAGTTATAAGAATCAGCAATCAACCTGGGATGCAAATCTGTCCAATTAAAACCACTGATACCAAGAAAAGTGATAAAACAAGACAAGAAACATACCCAAATATCATACTTTACACAAATCTTATATACGCAACAAGCCTGGATCGAGACACAATAGGGCAGCACCAGACCCTGGATCAACTCATCCTCTAATTGAAATTAGTACCAGACTGTGTTCTGAGGGCAAAGTCGGCAATGACGCAGGACTAACAACCCGCTGTCATCTTCTGCCGATTGGATAGTTTCCTACTATCCCGTGATCCTCATTAGGTGACCATTTTGTCAAAACATTTGAAAGTAGAGGCAGGCGAATGTAGAAGACTACGTAATCGCGAGCTACATGATCTTTATAGATATAATAAGAAGAACTAAGTCTCGTAGATTGCGATGGGCAGGACATGTGGCACGAATGGGGAATGAAAGAAAGGCAAGGAAACTTCTTGTAGGCAAACCAGAGGGAAAATGCCTTGTAGGTAGATCATGAACGAGGTGAGAGAATAACATTGATGATGATTTGAGGGAAGTAGATTATACAGGGGATGATTGGAAATCATTAGCTTAGGATAGGGATGTTGGAGAGCTTATGCTCGCACGCCATGAACCTACGGGTTCGATAGTGCCAGTGAGTTAGTATGTTAGGTACGAAAACATTATTTTCGACAGCTTGCGATTATCTAGTAACATAATTTTTACTCTGTGTACAGAGCAGTTTATGGTCTAAACTACTAAAAAAAAAAAAAAGAGATTTTCAACAGACTACGTAGATTCGAACTTATCAGGTTATTTGGATAAACGATATCAGTGGAGATAGCAGTCATATGATTAATTTATCTGAAAATCAGAAGTGACTATGTGTAAGGAAACAGACCATCATGTCGCCAATGTACATAGCGACCTTGTTATTTGGTAAGTATATATGTTCTATAAAATTAAAATTATACTTATTTATTTATAGACGCTTTAACATTAAGGTCAGACTGCATCCAGGATATTTAGGAGTTTCCATTAAGCTGTATTTCTATTATTGTGTTTAATTAATGAAGTGAGTAACTTTGCGGAAATTAATTATTGGAGAGCGGAATTTGTTCCACAATGCCGATGACGTACTTACTGTATTAGATGATCGGGAAGGGGTGGGATGGGGTGTATTACATGACTTCTAACCTATCGGGAGACTCTTCTGTAATATAAACATTAAGAAGCAATGCAAGATGCCTAATACAATAAAATATACAAAGGTTATGCATTGCTTACAAGGTAATAAAACGTTTAATCACGTTTTAATGATTGATACGTTTAGTATCACATTTGCTTTCGTTTTGGGTGGCATTTAACTAAACGTATGATCAGGTACGCGCAAAATAAACTATCGACGTAATCTACAATAACTCTACTTTTTTGCATAGCCTGGTAGGTATGCAGCTATATGATACACCCCATCCCACCCCCGTCGCGCGTGATCTCGTATAGTCGACACCAGTACAAGTAATCCTTCGATATTGTGGAACAAATTCCGCTCTCGGATCATTATATATAAAATAAAACAATTTATTGAGTAGCGGATGAGAAACCTCTATGAGGCAGTCTCATCAAAGGTCTTGCGAGCTATAGGTCACTGGCCTGGCGTGTAGTACCTGATAGAAGGATCTCTTGCATAGGGTTAACGTGTGAAGACCTAAAAGGACACAAATAAATGTGCGGAGGAGGCACCCTTTCTACAGCTGAAACATTTGGAGACCCATTCCCGAGATAACAAGGGAGAAGTCCTCAACAGTCCATAGGAGCGGAAGAGGCAGTCCTCCATTTGGGGTTTATACAACTGGTGGCTATGATATCTATCCTTAAGATGGCAATGCCATCGTACATCTCACTCTGCGGAACACTAGTAACATATCCAGAGGAAATATTATTATTACTAAAAGTCTCATAGGTAATAGAGAATCTATGAGACCGGATCAAGCCACATGGGCTTAATCCGTGAACGTTGTTGTTGTTGTTGATGATAAAACAATTTACTTTAGTAGTAATTGCGCCAAAATGGTCTGCAATAAATCTGGGATGAAAATATGTCCAATTAAAATCACAGATATCAGTAAAAGTGATAAAACAAGGCAAGAAACATAACCAAATTTTTCCCGACACGAGTTTGGCCCTTGAACAGGCATCAATAGGGTGATCACATCAACGTGTGTGTGTTTTTACTTTGACATGATCGTCATAGATCCCTTGTAGAACTTTAAAAAGAGGAAATATATATCTTTATAAGTCTTCAAAACTTATTTTTACATAAACTACTCCTTGAAATAAATCGTCTTAATCTCGACAAATAAATTTATTAATCTGAATTTCTAATTTAAGAGAGTCATCAGGTGAGTGAAGGCAAGTAACCGTGTCTTAATCCAACCGTGTTACGAATACATAGAGTATATTACATAGATAATTAATTATTTCATAGATTATTTTGATTATTCCAAATAAAAACAGCTGTTGAAATAATCATAGCATACGTAGACATATTATATTTCAGAACAGAGTTTTGATTATGGCAGAACAAAGTTTTCAAGGATAACTGTAAAATCTCTGCATTTAGACTATAGGAATGTTGTAGTACAGATAGGGTAGCTGTACGTCAGAAGTTTAGTATATAAACCTTGAAAAAATATGGGACTCGGTCTGTCTGTTAAAGAGTGTTCTGATGGGTAAGTCTGCATACCATTTTTCTTAATAAATTCGCTAGCAACAGTTAGAAATGTAGTCAAGTATTTTAAATAGTTCAATATTATATGTCTAAGTGTAGAAGTTATCAGATAATTATTAAAATGTAAATTAGGATACATTTATAAACCCCCATCTCCCTCTCTCGATTCCCAAGAAAGTTAGAATGTAGGTTTTCTTAATATAAGATTAGATTAGTTATTTAAGGTTAGAATACTTAGGGTTATTGTAATCTTTATAGTTTCAGAAATAAAATAATTTAGATCAAGAATCCATTTAATCATGTTCAAAAACACGTATGGCTTTGTAACTAATACATCCACATACTAACGCTCGGCTAGAACCTCATGCACCAAAATTCCAAGTCCCGAGGGTCCTTTAAGCCCTAAGAAAACCAACAGTTTGTAATAAACCGTGATGATGCCTTGTTCAAGAGCAAACTATGTGTCGGGATCAATATGGGCATATTTATTGTCTTGTTTTATCAACAGTAATCTAACAAAAAGTTGTGTTTTTTCTGAAAAAAATCACGAGCTACGAAGAGCAAGTGATTTTGTCTAATAAAAAATCAACCTCACGTTGGATTTGGAGTGACCATTTAGCGAATAATACAACATAAGAAGCTGAAAATAATTATAATGTTTAATATTTACCAAATGTGAGGTTATGTATTCCAATCTTACTTCCGGGCAATTTCTAAGCCGGCTCCATAGTTATAAGTAGAATATCTTTACTGTTAAATCTCTTTGGGGTTGGGAAAAATCAGTAACAGATAATTGTCTTCTTCTTTCACGGTTTAGGCTTATTTACTAGCCTGTTCCCGCTCCAAATTGCTGCTCTTTCCATCTTTTCTTTGGTCTTCCCAAACTTCTTCTTCCTCGTGGTTAATAGTTGTATGCTGCTTTTGGTATTCTATTCTCAGTCATCCTTGCGAAGTGTTATTTCCAGTTTGTTCTGTATTTCTCTATTGTTGTGTTTAATTCCTCTACTTTTAGTTGTCTTATTTCGGTGTTACGTTTTTTTTGTCTGTTCTTTGGTACCCTGTTATTGGTCTGAGGAATCTCATTTCAGCAGCTTGTATTCTGGCTGATTGTTGTGTTGTCACTGTCCATGTTTCCGATCCATAAGTAATAATAGGCACTGCCATTGTCTTGTATAATTTCATTATAGAGTCTTTCCTGGCTTTATTTTTCAAAGTTCTTTTTAGTTTTCCTGTTATATAATTAAACTTATTTAGTTTGTTACAGATGATTGTATGATAAATAACTATTAACAATAATGCAGATTCATTATACAACATTTAAGAAATTTTTAGAACAACAGAACATTTTTTGGCAATTTTTAAAATTGTTTTCTTTTGGCATTTCTAGCTGTACCATATCGATCGTACATTGTTGAATATATATTTTTGCCAAAGAAGTTAATTTGCGGAGATATGTCTCATTATGAACAGGAAGAGGCAATTTTATCAACAGGAAGATGCAAATTATCGGTCTATGAGATAGTCACTTTTATTGGTAGGCCTATATGTGGTTTTAATTGCACATATTTACATCCCAGATTGATTGTTAACTCTTATAGCGGAATTACTCCTAAGGTAAATTTAGTTATTCCATATTATTGTGTATGTTATGTGCTTACTGAAGTTATTACTGAATTTCAAACTTCTTATGGAATCCTGATTATGATGAAACGAGTTCTGATGATGAAATTAATTCGACATTTGCCTTGCCAACTACGAAATCCAGGGTAACATCAAATTTGTTGTCACAGGTATTTGAACCCTGGCATTCCTGAATTTTTATCTTATTTTTAAAAATAAAACTGCACTATTCAGTTCTTTTCAGCTGAACATAATCATTATTAGAAAAATCAGGATTATAATTAAAGAGGTATTGCGATTTTTATATTTTCTCCAAAAAGTCCCTGGTTCATAACATAAAATTGGTCAGATATTCCTCATTACATACTAACCGTGTAAACATAGGATTTAAAATTATTTTCAGATATACTACTAGATTTTATAAAGGTTTAGTATAATTATTTAAGTTAGTGTATGGACGCCATATTTAACTTCCCCACCAATCAAAATTTTCATTCAAATTCTGAGAATAACTTTCATTAGAGATGCTGTTAATACACCAGTTATTCCGTATTTTATCTGTTATTTTAATGTCCTGCGTTTGAATCCCAAAAACATGAATATGCTTTCTAAATTAGATTGTCAAAATAGATTTCAACTGGATTTCAGAAATACTTTGTAAAGCAAATGCTGCTATATAAGCTGTGTAACTTTCTCTATTCACTTTGAGAGACTGAAGCTAGTTTTTTTATTGTTAATTATTTAATTAGTCAGTCTATGTTTTGTAATATTTTTAAATTGCAACAAGTAGGCCCTATTAAATTTTTGTATAGGCTAATTTTATTATTCGCTGCTTGAGTGGTAGAGAAAAACTTACGGTCTTAATTCTGCCAGCTTAAATAAAGCATTATTATTATTATTATTATTATTATTATTATTATTATTATTATTATTATTATTATTAGTCCACCGCTGTGGTCTCGAGGTAGCGTGCTGCCTTGTCACGCAGCTGGCCCGGGTTCGATCCCCGGTCGGGGCAGTTTTTTTCTGGGTGAGGTTTTTATCGGGGTTTTTCCTCACCTATAAGACAAATGTCAGCAAAACGTTAAGGCCCAAACGGTCCCCGAAATCATATGGCCATCATCATTATCCTTATCATCATCATCATCCTTCACCGGTGTGGAAAGCAACGGGAAGTTACCACACCTACAATTCCCTAGTAAAGCTGCAAGCATAGCATGAAAATGCTATGATTGCAGTGAAGGACCTGCCTTCGGGCAGAATTACTATGGATGGATTAGTATTATTATTATTATTATTATTATTATTATTATTATTATTATTATTATTATTATTTCTACTACAAATACTCAGTCGGGGTCGAGCCTATAGACAGGTACCTCGGCGTCTAAATCTACCTAGCCTACCTTCCATATCAAAGCAACAAAGCAGATTATAATGGAGAAGTTAACATGGTTTTAGGTCTTTCGTTTGCAATCTCTTTCATCTGACAAATAATAATATAACAACTTCTATGTTATATTTCAGTTATATTCGATGCAGTGTTGCCAGATGAACCTCAAACCAGAATTATTGGTGGATCGGATGCAATGCAAAGAGACTATCCTTATCAGGTGATATTACGTTATTTGTGATGATTGTACAATATGTAAAATGTATTGAGTTGAGGCCAGGATGGAGAGATGGCATTGCTGTAGCGCGTGTCACGTGGAAAACACTGTAGTAACGTGTTACTACATGTCAATAAATGAGGGAAATATTAAGGTGGCTGAATGTTAATACCTAAGAACAAAAATAAAATAAACATAAGCTGAATTCTGAAAACGCATGCTTTAAGCTTTACAAGGAATCTTGATACCCCTACATCTCTAACTGTAACTCATTAACTCACCGGCACTATCGAACCCGTAAGTTCATGGCCGGGCGGACATATGCTCTCCATACATCCCTAACCTGAGCTAATGTTTTCCAATCATCCCCTGTATAATCTACTTCCCTCAAATCATAGTTAATGTTATTCTCCATCCTCATTCTTGGTCTACCAACTGGGCGTATTCCCTCTAGTTTTCCTACAAGAAGCTTCCATGCACGTCTTTCATTTCCCATTCGTGTCACATGGCCTGCCCATCGCAGTCTACGAGGCTTAACATCTCTAAGAAAATTAAATTAAAAATATATAAAACGGTTATTTTTACTTTTTTATATGGATGCGAAAAAGTCTCTTAATTTAAGGAAGGAGAAAATATTATCATATTTGTGAATTAAGTTGTAAGGGGCTTTTTGGACAAAAAAAAGACGACTGACAGGAAATGTCTACGTAATAATGAGCTATATATCTTAATGGGAATCCGGATATAACAAGAATACTTAAGTCTCAGACTGCGATGAGCAGGACATGTGGTATGTGTGAGGAATAAATGAGGGACTTGGGGGAATTACTGCAGAAAAACCAAGTGTCCCGAATAAAATGGACAATCATATTAACCACGATGTATGCAAGGTGAATTATACAGGGAATTATTAGAAAATCCACCGCTGTGGTTTCGAGGTAGCGTGCTGCCTTGTAACGCGGCGGGGCCGGGTTCGATTCCCGGTCGGGACAAGCTTCCTGGGTGAGGTTCTTTCGGGGTTTTTCCACACCTATAAGACAAATGTCAGGAAGCTTAGAGTCCAACGGTCCCCGAAAATCATCCGGCCATCATCATCATCCTTATCATCATCACAATCCTTCACCGGTGTGGAAAGTAACGGGAAGCTAGCACAACTATAATTCCCTAGTAAAGCTGAAAAGCATAGCACGAAAATGCTATGTTTGCAGTGAAATACCTGCCCTCGGGCAGAATTACTATGGATGGATGGATAATTAGAAAATATTAGCTCAGGAGAGCATATGTCCGCGCGGCCATGCTACTCCGGGATCGATTTTGCCAGTGAGCTAGTTAGTAGTAGCGTTATTCTGACCTTTGCTGACATGTAAGTTTTATGCACCTGTAATAGCTTGGTGAGTGAAGACAATCTTCACATAAAGTTAACCCTGGAATTCATACGGAGTCTGCGTAAACTCCATCATTAACCCTTAAATTCGTAATGTATCCTTTTGGATACATCAGTTGATTTAATTAATTTAGTATTTTCAATAAATCAGAAGAAAACGAACAAAAAGAAACCACTTAAATGTGTGTCTAATTATACAATATACCTAATAACAACAGTTACACAAGATTCCGTTTTCGCTGCGGTCCGTCACATTCAAATAACTAACACAAGAAATTTGTGTTTTGATAATTTAAGAGTTAAACTATCTTCGACACGATAGTACGTTCTCTCCTACTTACAGGAATGACGACCATGATTGAAATATAAATTTCCTAAATGTAGGGGTTGCCAACCTACAAATAACTTAATAACTATAGCCTACTGTAATATTACAAATTACCTACCTAGGGCGGGAAGTAAATCCACTGCCCTTTATGTATACTACGTACAATATATGAACAAACATATATCCGAACGGTAGTGTCTATATACATTATACAGTACGAAACAAATCACTGCATTTTAAATCAACTGAACTTTATTTAAAACAATGTAAAACATAAAATTCGTACTTGCTGCCACTTTATGGTGTCACGGCTTGCTGTAGTTTCATCTAAATTACTTTCGTCATATACCGTACATAGCCTACATTAGCCAGACGGCTAACGTTTATAATGCCGCAAATATTTCCAACAAATATGTTATTATTTTACTTACTTACTTACTCACTGGCACTATCGAACCCGTAGGTTCATGGCCTCACGGACATAAGCTCTCCATACATCCCTATCCTGAGCTAATGTTTTCCAATCATTCCCTGTATAATCTACTTCCCTCAAATCATAGTTAATGTTATTCTCCCACCTCATTCTTGGTCTACCAACTGGGCGTTTTCCCTCTGGCTTTCCTACAAGAAGCTTCCATACAAGTCTCCCATTCCCCATACGTGCAACATGTCCTGCCCATCGCAGTCTACGAGACTTAACTGTTCTTATTATATCTGGCTTCCTATAAAGACCATGTAGTTCATTGTTATGTAGTCTTCTCCATTCACCTGTCTGTTCATCTCTCTTTGGTCCAAAAATTTTCCTAAGTACTTTATTCTCAAATACTTGTAATCTCCTTTCCTCTCTTAAAGTAAAAGTCCATGTTTCGCATCCATATAATATAACTGGTAGAATAATAGTTTTATATACTTTCAGTTTAACTTTTTTGAAAGGAGTTGGGGCATCAAGATTATCTGCAATGCATAATAGCACGCATTTCCAGAATTGAGCTTATGTTTAATTTCTTTGTGCATCTCATTCCTATTTGTGATTATTGTTCCTAGGTATTTGAATTCAGCCACTTCCTCAAAATTTCCCTCATTTGTCATTAGCTGTCCATTTCCATTATTTAAAATTGTATTATTTTACTATGATTTATTATTTTGATAATGCCATCATGCAAAAAATAATGTACAACACACGTTTGTGAAGTGCTTTAGAGAATCTCGGAAATTAAAATCCTCGCTATCACTAGGTTTTTACCATTTCCTCGCTTCTGTAAAAACCACTTCCTAACCTCGCATTATGATGTACTATTATAAACTTTGGCTTTGTGCCACTTGAGTCTGGCCATAAACCATGATTTGAGGGAGGTGTATTGCAAGAATTGATTGGAAAGTTTTATTTCTGGATAGGTTGAATGGAGAAGTTGAGTTCGCGTGCCCATGAACATCCAGGTTTCACAGTTCCAACAAGTGATAAGTTAAAAATAATAAAATTAATCTATATATTAATAACATCATCCGAAATTGGAAAAGTATTTTAATATAGGTATAAGAATGGACCGTTTTAAAATATTAAACGTTTTAATGTATGCTGACGATGTGGTTATTATTCAAGAAAATGAAAATAATTTGCAGTACTCTTTACATGAATTAAATCAGTTATGCCAAGAATATAATTTTAAAATATCGAAAAAAAAATGGCTTTTTGGGGAAACGAACATATAAGATCAAAAATCGTAATAGACAATAAACCTCTGGAACAATTAAGAAATTTTAATTATTTGGGTTGTAATTTTACTATAAACACAAAAACTGAAAGAGAAATACATATGAAACTGTCGAAATTTCAAATGATATGCGGAACTATACATAAAACATTAAAGAATAAAACAAGAAGAGATACTAGATTGAAGTTTTATAAAACATTGGCAGTTCCTGCATTACTTTATGGGAGCGAAACTTGGGTAATGACCAAAAAATTACAAAGTAGAATACAGAAGAAGAACAAAAGGCTGCACAAGATTGGATCGGATAAAAAATGAAGATATAAGAACAGAGTTAAATATATATCCATTGAATGAGAAAATCAGAGAATATAGAGAGAAATGGTTTACACATGTGGAAAGAATGAATGTAACAAGATTACCAAGAGCAGCATCCAACTACAAGCCAAGAGGTGCAAGGAATGTAGGAAGGCCAGTGAAAAGATGGACAGAACAACTGTGAGGCGGATCAGGCAATTTATGCGTAGATCGTGAAGTGAAGAAGAAGAAGAAGAAGAAGAAGAAGAAGAAGAAGTACCTGAGATGTCAGTCGTACTCAACATCAAAATTCATTAAAATTGTGTAGGTCAGAACTAATTGTTCCATCTTCAGTAGCTCGATTTGTACTAATTTTATTAAGAATTACATTAATGTTTTTATTACCTCACCTCATATCCTTTTTCTTCTAGAATGAACTTTCGGAGCTCTTCTCCATCATTAGTAGCCTCTGGTCGACCGGTGTTATGTCGTTTCTTGGCGGTTTTCTTCTTCCTTCTATCGGTGGACCGATGCACCTCTGGTCAGGTCAACATTTACGGGAGTTTCGAAATTCACGAGTTTATCTTTCTTGTTTCTTTGAATGTGGATTTTTTCCCAGACCGTGAGTTCTTTCTGTTTATCTGCGTGCTTGATTAGGCTAGCTTTTGTATCGATTAAACGTTTTTCAAACCAAGCATGGGCTGACTTGTCCACTTCACCATTTTTACATTTCTAAGGTGTTCTTTCAATCTAGTTTTTAAATTTATTTTTGTTTTTCCTATATAGATTTTGTCACAATCCTTACATTTGATCTGATATATATATAACATGTTCTTTCAATATAATTTTTAATTTTCTTTTTGTTTTTCCTACAATAATATATATATATGTATATATATATATATATATATATATATATAAAAGATAAAATGTAAGGATTGTGACAAAATCTATATAGGAAAAACAAAAAGAAATTTAAAAACTAGATTGAAAGAACACCTTAGAAATGTAAAAAAGGGTGAAGTAGACAAGTCAGCTGTAGCAGCCCATGCCTGGTCTGAAAAACATTTAATCGATACAAAAGCTAGCGTAATCAAACACACAGATAAACAGAAAGAACTCACGGTCTGGGAATAAATCCACATTCAAAAAAACAAGAAAGATAAACTCGTGAATTTCGAAACTCCCGCAAATTTTTACCTGATCCAGAGGTTCATCGGTCCACCGATAGAAGGAAGAAGAAAACCGCCAAGAAACGACATAACACCGGTCGACCAGAGGCTACTGATGATGGAAATATTCTCCGAAACTGCATTCTAGAAGATAAAGAATATGAGGTGAGGTAATAAAACATTAATTTAATTCTTAAATTAGACCTCATAGTGTTTTTTCCCTGTGAAAGTTAAATAACTATCTTTATTACTTTAACTTATTTCAAAACAACCTGGACGGTGGTTCAGTATGAATTTTATAAATGTCCAGTGAATGAGTTAGTTAATTATAAATTATAATAATAATATTGTAATAGCTCAATGAAAACTAATAATTAAATTTAATTTTATGTACTGCCTAGGTCTCTATACGCAGGAGCGGATGGACAATGACTCATGTCTGCGGAGGCTCTGTTATCGGTAACACACATGTCCTAACGGCCGCTCACTGTGTTGTCGGGTAAGTACATTTTAAACGAAAACACTTCAGACAAAAAGGATCATGAAGAATGATTGTTATCTTACCTCATACAGTTTATGTTTTCTTTTACACTGAAACTACAGTTTTCAAAAGGAAACATCCTTCCATTTTCAACCGACATTCTGACGTTCCCTTTTGAAAACTGCAGTTCCCGTGTTTAAGAAAACAAACTATGAGGTAAGATATAAAAAATGACTCATTCTTTATGAATAAGAACCTCATAATGTTATTTCTCATATTTAACTATGAATAAGGATCACATTTACAATTTCTATGAAACAAGTGTCAATTACAATTTTAAAAATTAAAAAAAAAGAAAATTGTAGCTTTTAAAGGACTTGATATCTTAAGAGCAAAAATAGTAATTGATGATACAATTGTAGAGCAAATGAATGGTTTTAAATATCTAGGTTTCAATTTATCATATGTTAAAACTGAATATATTAATGACAAAATAAATATATTTAATGTAATGTGTGGCACTATTAAAAGAACCCTTAAAAATACAAGAAAGAAACAAAAATGAAATTTTATAAAGTAATGGCTGTTCCTGTATTGATGTATGGATCAGAATGTTGAACGATCACTAAATGACAAGAACAAAGATTGGAAGCAACTGAGATGAGATTTTTAATAAATATAGCAGGATATACTCTGCTGGATAAGAAAAGAAATGACGATATAAGAAAGGAACTAAGCATTTTCAAACTTACAGACCGAATAATTAAATATAGGAACGCCAGGAAAGAACATATTGATAGAATGCCAGAAGAAAGATTTCCAAAATTATTGCTAAATTATAAACCGCACGAAAGGAGAAATGTTGGACGCCCACACAGAAGATGGTCTGAACAATTTTAATAATTCTATCTTTCATGAAACAGGAAGGAGCCAACAGGCTTAGTCCCTGCATGATGATGAAGCTTGCGAGTCACTGAGTGGAGTGCACTATAAAAGGATTAAGACGAAATAATTGTTTATCTTATAACGATTGAAAAAATTGCCCCGTTATTCAAGGTCCCAGTTTTCCAATTTTTAAAATTATTCCCATACTTACTTACTCACTGGCACTATCGAACCTGTAGGTTTATGGCCGTGCGAACTTAAGCTCTCTATACATCCCTATCCTGAGTTAATGCTTTCCAATCATTCCCTGTATAATCTACATCCCTCAAATCATGGTTGATGTTATTCTCCCACCTCATTCTAGGTCTACCAACTGGGCGTTTTCCCTCTGGTTTTCCTACAAGAAGCTTCCATGCACGTCTTTCATTCCCCATACGTGCCAGATGTCCTGCCCATCGTAGTCTACGAGACTTAACTGTTCTTATTATATCTGGCTTCTTATAAAAATCATGTAGTTCATCATAAGTAGTCTCCTCCATTCACCTGTCTGTATATCTCTCTTTGGTCCAAAAATTTTCCTAAGAACTTTATTCTCAAATTTTAGTAATCTCCTTTCCTCCATGAAAGTAAGACTCCACGTTTTTCATAATAACTATTAAAAATAACTGAAAATTCATAGAAATTATTTTGATACCATGGACATAATTCAGTCTTTTTTTTTTTGGAATTAACAACCGTAGGTTCTTAAGGAAATATTAAAAAGTCGGAAAACTGCGGTCGTGATTTAGGCTTCGGTTTTGCAATCATCTATTAAGTTTTACTGACGTATATTGAAAGCGAGACATGTAAATCTGTTGATCATGAGCATGATTACCTTATTGCACATGTTGTGGTTTACTTCCTGAATAGTAGCAGTTGTAGCATTTTTCAATAGAATGGCAATCCGTCTGGCTTGAATAGGCGCTATTCATTGGAATCAGAAAGAGTTTCCCATCTGATCAGAGGGAGAAGGTGGCTCAATCATATGGCCCCATGCACACACAGCGGTTTAGGCATCTTAATGATGATTTTCATATAGTGAAAAAGTCGTATTGGAAACGTTACCGCTGATCAGGCACGCTACCTATGGCTGATACGAATCACCAATGAAAGCGAAACATGAAATAACCAATGTAATAATTGTCATTGTCTGTTTTCCGAAACTATAAGATTTTTTTTCTCAAATGCCCCAGGTTGTCTTTTCGACATTCCTGCGTTCTCTCCTGGCATGGCGTACCTGTAACCCACATCAGAGGTTGGGGCGCCTGGAAGGCGGAGTTACGTTGCCCCGATGATATGGTGAGTGATAATGATGATAATGGTGCGCCAGGAGAGCCCCTAATCCTAAGCTTAACCTAAGATGAATATGAATGATGATGAAGCGATGGCCATATGGTTTCGGGGACCGTTTGGGCCTTAAAGTTTTCCTGACATTTGTCTTACAGGTGAGGAAAAACCCTCATAAAAATCTCACCCAGAAAAACTGTCCCGACCGGGGGTCGAACCCTGGCCCGCTGCGTGACAAGGCAGCACGGTACCCCGAGACCACAGCGGTGGACACTATAAGATATATTTGATACTACAATTCTCGTGTCATTTCTTGCTATTCTGGTGATTGTGTACTGTACTTGGGTGTCCTCGAGCGTAATCGATCCGGTAAATGGAGCATCAAGGAAGATAGGGTCTTATTTTGCACGCTCTTGATAAACTAAATTGGATGATTCAAAACAACATGGTTATTCAGAATTACCAACAACAAAATACTCATTCCATTGTGACAGACCATTATAATGGCTCCATAGGCTTACCTTCAAATGTAACATTGATATAGATACATGAAGTATTATACCAGATTACGTTCATACAACACTTTGGCTAGACCAGTGTTGACCTATGGTAATGAAGCATGGACACTAAAAAGACAACACGAAAGCAGAATAACGGCTTGTGAAATGAGATTCATGCGCAGAACAGCGGGTTACACCAGATGGGATCGGAAAAGGAACACCGATATCTTATAAGAATTGAAGACTACACCAATTTTATAATATATTAAACAGTACCAACTTAACCGGAAAAACCATTTTGAAAGAATGAGTTCAAATCGGATCCCCAAAGCTGTTTATAATTATATACCAAGAGGACGAAGATCTTTCGGACGTCCTATGAAACGCTGTTGAGAAAATTTTGTATAGGATTGTAACAGGCCTTGGCCTAATACTTAGAAGGAAGAAGAAGAAGACATGAATTATTAACTTCTTCTTCTTCACTTCCTGGTTTAGGCAAGAGTTGCCTGTTCCGTTCTTCACTAATAGATCTAAGACCATCTCTTCCGAGGACGTCCGACATCTCTTCTTCCTCTTGGAAAATAATGGAAGATTTTATTTGGTAATCTTCTTTCTTCCATTCTTTCTACATGTTCTTTCCACTGTATCTTGTTGTTAAATATCTTTTCTTTTATGGAGTAGATCTGCAGTTCTTCACGGATATCCTCGTTTTTTATCTGGTCCATTCTAGTGCAGCCTTTTACTCTTCTTAAAATTTCATCTCGGCTGCTTGGATTTTACTTTCTTGTTTGGTAGTGATAATCCAAGATTCACTCCCATACAAAAGGACAGGGACAGCCATTGTTTTATAAAATTTTAATTTTGTTTGAATTATTGACAAATGTATTAATTATTAATCCATATTAACTTCCAAATACAATCAGGGATAAAGTACCAACAATTAACATATGGAAGATATCGCAAGTAACTGGCATAGTTCAACGTGCAAACATTCTAAAATGGAGATAAGAAGGGGAGATCATATTGCAAGATTTTCAAGTACCAGAAATAACATCAATCTTTAGTATAAAAAAACTTTAGTGAGAGTATAGAACTTGTGCTG
>JASPKZ010007171.1:177500-196023 GCA_030220185.1 Diploptera punctata
GCCACATAACCCGGAATCACTCAACATTATTAAAATAATAACATCTTTGATGTAAATATTTGCGATCATTATAAACCAACTGACTAACGTTAACAGTGTCCGAAATGTTTATTAATTGAGATTACAGCAGGACGTGATACTAAATCAGTCATAAAATGGCGACAAATAGATATTTATTGTTTTATATTGTTTCAAATAAATTTCATTTTTTTAAAATGCAGTGATTTGTTTCGTATAATGTATATTAACACTACCTTTTGGATATATTTCTTTATATACATTCTACGTAGTATACATAAAGGCCTGGCGGCACTATGGCCCTGGGGTGGAGTCAGCCTCTAACGGAAATGAGTACCAGACGCTTGTTCTGGGGTAAAGGCGGCCGTCACGCAGGGCTGACAACCCGGCTGACATAAAAGTGCCGATTGTCTAGAAAAAATGGGAGCCTTAACCTCCTACTACCCCAAGGGCCTCCTGAGGCCTGTAGTGGGAACACAACACATACATAAAGGGCAGTGGTTTTACTTGGCACACGAGGTTTGTAATATGTATTATTACAGTATAGTTATTTAGGTTGGCAAGTCCGAAATGTAGAAAGTTGAACTTTCAATCAAGGTCGCCATTGCTGTAAGTGCGACAAAACACACTATCGCGAAAACATAACAAACAGCGTAATTTAACAAAATATAAATGTTCAAACTTCAATTGTGGATTTCATAAACAAAACAATTGAAATGGTATAGTCATGTAAAATAATAAAGAATGTAAGAAAACAAATTCCAAGAACAATACTAGAATGGGTACCACTTGCTAGAAGAAGAAGAAGACGGCCAAAAATAACGTGGATTGATGGTGTCTTGAGCAGCATGAGGAGAAAAAGGATTGGACGATGGAGATTGGAATGACAGAGGGATGTGGAGGAGAATAACAGTAGATTAATTGGGTGCAGGAAGATGTTATGAAACATTGTGAAACCTGCTAAATAAAATAAAATTAATAATAATAATAATTATTATTATTATTTTTATTATTATCATCAAATGAAGGGTGCAAGAAAAAACCAAGTATAGTACATCAATTCTTCCTTGAAACTTAAAAATCGTACTTTTAATAGTACAACATCCATATTTCTTTACTGAATGTCACTTTGAGATAAATAAATCCACAACTAAATGATATCTCTTACTGTTACACTCTTCTTATGATTGGAGTTTTCCATGGGTAATCTAACGATACCTCAAACTACATTTCGACAAAAAGTGACTTCTACAGTTATTTCCCTGTACCTTTCAACTAATTCCTGATTAGGGAGTCAGGTTTCTATTTCCAACTACAGATCTTATGACGCTTTTATGCACTGTATTATTTCACCTTTACTCTTCTATTACTTCACTAACCCTCATACAACACATTTATTTAGATATAGGGAAGTTCGGGTAATGTGGACCCTTCTGTTTGAGTGGACGCTGTTAACATCTTCTTTAATTGATGCTGCCCTAGAACAGAAAATATTTTAACTTCTTCCCCTCATCAACTTTGACGGATTCAAGGCCAGTTTCTTTTATTATCTGTGATATTTATGAAAACTTACTACTTTAAAAGTTTTTCAAGCTAAGAACCAATTCTTAATTTCTGCTATTGAATATTACAAATGTTGAAAAAATTCATAAATATATTATATTATGTAGATGCTGTTTAAATATACCGACGGATTTACTTTGATATTATGTGACATGGTGGCTATATTAAATAATTAAACATAAAGAAATTTGGTTAATGTGGACCCTCCACGAGGATCTGGGTTCACTTTATTATACGAATACGTATATTTTATCAATGGGCATGCTTATCTGTAAAAAGCATTCACTTCATTAATTTTATTTAATATCCTTGTAATTTTACTAAACTCAACGTCGCTTTCTGCAGTTGAATGTTATAATCAACAATAATTTATCAAAACATTAAATAAATATCAACGCTTTTGAATTCTGATCAGTCATAAATAATTCCAGATTAATCTATGCCTTTATCCAAAACGTGGAGATTAAAGTGAACCCTTCTTGTAATGTAAAAAAGTTTATAAATTATGAATATGTTTCCATATTTGAATAAAATAACAATGCTATTTCATAGTTACAAACTAACGATAATCACTGTAATTAAACAAAATTCAAATCTCTTAATTAAAAGAAGAAAAACACAAATTCAAAACAGAGAACCCCAATTACCCGAAGTTTTTCTATACACGAACCCTACTCTCGTCCTCTATCCTAAAATACAAGTAAGTTCACATCACCCGCATAATCTGGTCTGACGAAGTAGTGAGTAAAAGTTGAAAATATAGTGCATTAACGTCATCTATCCACATAGGACATCTACATTACAGAAAGTAAGAAGTGAAGAAATAAGATATAACTAATGTACAAAAACACAACAGGCCTAAATGAAAACACCGAGTTTAATAAATTTTACCCATTCTTAATTTAAAATATTTGATTTGAAACATATTTTTTCTTGTTTAAGAGGATTTTTGACCCCACGAGGTATGCCAGCAGTAGAAGTGCAGCCAAAAAAGATCAATACAGGACAGTTCAAAGACGATAAGCCAGATTAATAATGATCTACTTTTTTTTTTTAAGATTTATTTAGCCTGGTGGAGTTAAGGCCATGTGGCCTTCTCTTCCACTCACCAGGACAAACATATATTACATAAGAATATAACAATCTTAATTAACTCTAATATTAAACACTAAGTAAAAATTTGATCAAAAGATAATATCTAATATACATATTATATAATACAACCAGTTAATATTAGTTAAAATTAAGACTAAAACTAATAATAAAATGTATACAAGCAAGACATATTAAATTGTCCCTGTCTAGTGTATATAAAAAACAGGAAAATAATGAGATATAGAAAACTAATTTTACGATTATACAATATTTAAAACAAAACAAATAAAAATATTTGTTATTCTTAATATTATTTACATAAATAATTAAATATATTAATATTGCTAAAAGAATACTATCAGTGAGGTGTATAAGTCAGTTTGTTATTAAATAATTCTTTAGTTTGTTTTTGAAGGATGTTATAGTTTGACAGTCTCTGACATAGGGTGGAAGGGAATTCCATGTTTTGGTAAGTGACACCGTAAAAGATAATGAATAATATACAGTGTGGATGAGGCGGGATATAAAGGACAATGTGCTGATGGGATCGAGTGTCAAGATTATGTGTGTCGGATAGTCTGATGAAGCGGCGTGATAAATAATTAGGCGATGATGTGTGAAGTATTTTATAGAGAAGGGATAGGGAATGGACAGTTCTACGATCTCTTAGACGAGACCACGATAATTGTTCCAGGGACGGTGTAACATGGTCAAATTTGCGAATACCACAAATAAAACGTGCGCAAGAATTATGAACACGTTGAAGTCTTTGAGTGGAAATAATATTTAAGTCTGTAAAAAGAGTGTCACAATAATCAAAATGGGGCATTGCAAGTGTTTCTACTAACATTTTCCTAAGGGCGAATGGCAAACAATTTCGTACACGATTTAATGAATGTATTATTGAGAAGACTGTTTTGCATGTATGGTTTATTTGTGTATTCCAATTTAAGTTTTTGTCAATAAATACTCCTAGAATTTTTACTGTCTCACTATAAGGGATTTGAACTCCGTTTAGTGACACATGCGAAACTGTGTTTAGGTTAATTGTAGATAATAGTCTCTGATGACCCATAATGATTGATTGTGACTTTGTAGGATTTAATTGCAGACCATATTAATTAACTGTCCAAGTCATTAGTGAGTCAAGATCCTCGTTAATTTTGGCAACAGCGTCATTTAGTGAATATTTGTCTGTGTGGATGTAGATTTGCATGTCGTCTGCAAATAAATTATGTTTGCAATGCTTTAGGGAGTTAGATATGTCATTTATGTAGATTGAAAAAAGCAAAGGTCCAAGTACCGAACCCTGTGGAACCCCAGCTTTACGGAAGGACCAAGAAGAACATAATGTATGATTTCCTATAACAGATTGCTGGCGCTCATGAAGGTAGGAATTGAACCATTTCGTGGCACTATCAGAGAGTAAGAGGTTTTTAAGTTTATGCAACAATAAGTCCAAGTCTACCGTGTCGAATGCTTTACTAAAGTCCAGTAATGTAAGAATGGTAAGTTTTCGATTATCAGCAGCTTCGCGTATGTCTTCGCAAATATTTAGTAGAGCAGTATTTGTATTGTGTCCTGTCCTGAAGCCTGACTGAAATTGATCTAGAAGGTTGTAATCATTTAGGTATTCAGTCAGTTGTTTATGGACTAATCGTTCCAGAGCTTTTGAAAGAGTAGGTAAAATGCTAATGGGTCGAAAGTCGTTCGGGGTTGAGGGCGTTTTAACTTTAGGCAGTGGACGTACGAGGGCTTGTTTCCACAATGAGGGATATGTAGAAGTTTGTAGTGAGGAGTTAAAAATAGAGTTATAGTAGGTAAAGGTAAGTTCAGTAAAGTAATATTTATACGGTCAGTTCCTTCTGCTTTGGTTTTTATTCGCATGATGGCTTTCTTTACGTCGTAGTCTGTAACATATGAGAAGTGGAAATGTTCTCTGTCGGGTTGATTTGTCAGTGATAATTCATTTATGGTTTGTTCTTTATTCTTTGGAGTAGTAGTTATACCTGTGAAGTGACTATTGAGTGTGTCCAGGGAAACAGGTAATTTGTCTACCTGTGTGTCTTTTCTCCCAATTCCCATTCTATTCAAGTTTTTCCAGATTTCTGAAGTATTGGTATTTGTTAGGTTGTATAAATATCTAAGTTTGGCGTTTCTTATAGCTTGATTTGTCTTGTTACGTAACTGTTTATATTGAGTGAGACTTGTGTCTGTTTTGTTTGAGTCTATATTTCTTATGTGCTGCGTCTCTATCAGTCATCAAGTTACGAATTGAAAGAGTCATCCAGGGTGCAGGGCGTCGTTTCACGAGTTTAGTTTTTGGTGGGGCATGTCTGTTGTATAATTGTAGTATAAAGTCATTTAGTGTCTCAACTTTTTCATCTACAGAATGCAGCGTCCATATTGAATGCCACGGCATCTGCATAGCTTCTTCAATTAGGGTTGCATTGTCTATATGTTTTAAGTCTCTATACGTAATAGTCTTTCGAGTCGGTTTAGGGCACTGCAGTGAATATGCTAAGAATATAATATCATGTGCTGATATTCCCGGGGCTGGCAGTTGCCCGTGAGTAAGTACTCTGTCTGGATTATTAGTTGCAATTAAGTCAAGTAACGTCTCAGAGTGATGAGTGTGATGTGTAGGTCGTAGGGGTAGGAGTGTCATATCACAAGCCTGGAACGTAGCCATCAGTTAGTTCGGCGCCGTAGCCGAGTGGTTAAGGTAGGAAACCTTGGCGCAGAGCTACGGGACTTGGGCTTGTTCGTGTCTCCATGGGGGAAGACATTTTCTCATGCTATTTCGGCCAGTATGGGACCAGTGCCCACCCAGCATCGTGAGGCATTTGGGTAGCTACAATAAGTAGCGGCTCCAGGTTGAGAAAATCAGCTGTAACGGCTGAGGGACTCACCATGCTGACCACATGTCACCTCAACACTGGCTGGATGATCATCTACCCCTGTGATTGACACATGTGGATGCGAGGCCAGCAGCCGGCTGGTAGGCTAAGGCCTGTCGCGCCAGGAGTTTTTTTTCACCGTAAAAATACAACCGTCAAGAAACATGGACAGCAAACTGGTTCAAAATAAATAAATAAGTAAATATTCTTAACTACGATAAGAATAGAAAGATTGATGACGTAACCTAAGAGATCAAGAGTTGGTAACTGGGAAGTACACTGTAACAGCAACACAGCGATCCTAGTAGTGATCATTATAATCTTGTAATATACTGTTGAGAAGCATTTGTTGTATAAATATGTAATATTAAAAGTATCGAAATAGCAATATTTTCGTTAGTACATTCACTGATTATCACTTAACTAATTAACTAATATCGCCCTAAAAAGATGTTCACTAGAATTTGTTTAGAAAGTGGAATTTGGAAGTACTCTTAACATCAGAATATTTATCAGATATGAGCCCTTGTGACTATAACTTATTGATAAAGATCAAAGAACATTTACAAGCCATTCAATTTCAATCAACACTTGATATACAGAAAGCTCTAGATCGATCAGTGAAATATAATCCAGAACGTTCTAGATCAATCAGTAAAATATTCAGAAATGGTGCTGCAGATGGAGTGTCGTACTCCATAGAGTTGGCAACGTTTAGTTGACTTGACAGGATACTATAAATGAAGTTCGGAACCTCCGGGTTCGATAGTGCCAGTAAGGTAGTTAGTTTAATCTCAAAAGTAAGCTAACTAATTGTTTGACGTTATAGCAGTGTCGCCAATACTTACCGAATGTCCTAGTAACTAGGTCTATACAGAAATTGTTCAGGACGCTAAATTCCATTTAAATTGTAAAGTCTAAAGAGGAATAAGTATAACGTTACATATATTTATAAGTATGATTAATAAAGTTTTTTTTTTTTAATTTGAAAGATAAATGTCTAATAACACTGGTCAATATGATTTTTGTCTCATGAGTACCAATAGTTGTACTTAATGCAGTTTTTTTATCGTGTTTTCAAATATGTATTCGGAATTTCTCCATCACCCACAGTGTTTTTATTTCAAATTGAATTAATGGATTTAAATAATTATTTTTTTAATAAACGTTTTTTCGTCCATTTGTTCATTGTAAGATAAAACCAAAATGAGCTAACTCGAATGATTTCAACTATGGAAAAGAGATATCAAGCCAAATGGAATCCTAATATGCTAGCCGATTATTGTTGGGCCATCAAAAGGGATGCTCCACAGGCGAAATATAGCAGAAAAGCGCCATTTCTTACTTTCTAGGTGAGTCCGAATGTTCGAATATTGTGTAGTTACGAATGTAGAAAATATTAGTGTTTAAAATTATAAATGCCTGTCTCTCGGAAACCTTGCGTGATGGAGAAAAACAGATATCATATTTGAATTCAGGAGAAAAAATACTATCAGAATCGCATTTTTTCTGAGACAAAAAAAGAGTTTCTTTTTTGTTGCTCAGTGTAATTAAATATAAACAATGAATAAATGAGTAGGGCTAATGGAAGCGAAGCGCTCCGAAGTATAGTTCGTTAAAGCAATACGCGGCCGTAAATTAGCATGTTCGAGGCATGGACATCGCTGTCCATCCATCCATAGTAATTCTGCCCGAAGGCAGGTCCTTCGCTGCAATCATAGCATTTTCATGCCATGCTTGCAGCTTTACTAGGGAATTGTAGGTGTGATTTCCACACCGGTGAAGGATGATGATGATGATGATGATAATGCTAAGGATGATGATGATGATGATGGCCATATGATTTCGAGGACCGTTTGGGCGTTAATGTTTTCCCAACATTTGTCTTACAGGTGAGAAAAAAACCCGATAAAAATCTCATCCAGAAAAACTGCCCCGACCGTGACAAGGCAGCACGCTACCTCGAGACGACAGCGGTGGACACATCAATGTAATAGGCTCAATTAAGAGAATACTCAAAAATACAAGAAAGGAAACAAAACTAAAATTTTATAAAGCAGTGGCAGTCCCCTTACTGTTATATGGTAGTGAATTTTGGGTTTAACTGAAAGAGAAAAGGAGATCATAGAAGCAGCTGAAATGAAATTATTGAGAAGTGTAGTTGGCTGCAAACTTCTAGAAAAAAAGTGAAGACATTAGAAATGAGTTAAATATTTCAAAACTTTTAGTTAAAATAGAAGAATCTAGAAAAAAACATGGAGAAAAAAAAACATGTTCAAAGAATGAAAGATGAACGCATACCAATAATTATACTTATATAAACCAAAAGGAGAGAGGAATGTTGGTAGACAGAAGGATAAATGGATTCGATTTTTTGAATGAGAATCTATGAGACCGAAACAAGCCACATGGGCTTAATCCGAGATTGTTGATGACGATAACGTAATAGGCTATGTTTTGTCGTAATGAGCAATACATGATGCCTCTAGCCTGGACACAGCAGTTCTTTTACATAGTAGAAGTGCTTTCAAAAATGTTATTACGCAGGGCTTATTGCAGGTTGGATGAATATATGTAAGGGAACTGGATATCCGAGATAAAACACTGACAGGATTCTGATTAGTGGAGAGCATTATTGAATGAAGGATTGAACATGCCTCTAGTCTGGACACAGCAGTTATTTTACGTAATAGAAGTGCTTTCAAAAATGTTATTAGGCAGGGCTTATTGAAGGCTGGGTGAATATATGTGAGGGAACTGGATATCCGAGATAAAAAACACTGGCAGCACTGTGATTAGTGGAGAGCTTTATTGAATGAACATACGGATTCAATAAGCCATACAATTAATTAGTTATACAAGCTGAGTCCAAATTCCCCTTACAAAGTTTGAGGACTTATAGACAATTCCATTTAACATAGGAACCCATGTCCGAAAATGTACCGTTTTACAGTAACACACAAAATACCATTAAAAACAACTCTCTTCGACTCCTGCTGCCTGTCGTCTGGAACCACTTGCAAGAAAGGTTCGATGTGACGACCACCGACTGCAATACAGATGCAGTACCTCATTATCATCTTCTCATACATATCACCAATCCATGATCCTCAAACATCTGCCGCAGCCATAACTCGTGCTAGTAAGTCCTTCTGGGATTCTACAGGGGAATCGTAAATTAAGGTTTTTTTGGGACCTCACAGATATTGTCCACAGACGAAGTGAATAAAAGCAGTAGATATTTCATACGCCATGAGTGTTCCTTTATTCTCAGGTAGTATGCCATTGTATCGCTTACAATTCCTCGTGCCCACCTTCATCCCGTGCTTTCATTCTCTTCGTCTGTGGACTATAGTAGTCTAGCAGGGAGAACGTGAAGTCTAAGTAAATAGGACCTGCCATTGCACCGAGCTTCGCCGTACAATAACATCGTGTCTGCGTATTCTGCAAACATGTATGCCATGGATAACAGCAACACAGTACCAATGAAGTATGTACACATTGAATTCTGCTGTGTACTGCCATGAAGAATTACTACTGCACAGTGCAGGTGAAAACGTCTCTGGACGGATCACAAACTCAACTGAATAGCACGTAAACAATCTGCTGTGTACATGGAACATCAGGTGAGCGGGGAGTGACGTATGGACTACCTTAGTCAAGACTATCCTAGTGAGTGGCGCCTAAAAAGCGTATGAAGTGATTTTGCATATAGCGGAAAATTGGCACGTTTCCGGACACGAGATTCTATGCTAAACTTAATTGTCTTGGTCCCTACTACAAGTCCTCAAACTCTGTAAGGGGAATTTAGACTCACCCTGTATATTTTACCATTCCATTAACTTAGTTTATCCTGTCACATTATAGGTACAATTTACACCCCACACGCCATCCGGGCCTTAGAGTGGCACGATCTTACGGGAGAGGTAATTTAAACTATGTATCACATATATACTTTCCACATCACAAAAATACATGGAGGGCCTCCGGGAACGATTGATCAACTTATATATTTTCTTCTCTTTCTACTACGTCATTGAATTAGACCATAGACCTGTTCCAACATCAAGAGACTATACCCCTCCATCTAGTTATGGGGCGTCTTATATTTCTTGTTCCTTTTGGTTGGTAATGAAGCAAAATTTGTGGTAATCTGTTGGGTGACATTATTTTATATGTTGGGGCCAATTAGATCTCGAGTTTTGAAATTTTTCTATAAGACTACATATGCTTCATTCGTTCTTATTTCTTCATTATATTTCTTAAAATGTTAAAATATTAAAATGACCACCTGATATATCACTTGTTCTCAAGTAAATTAAATTTCTGTTTAAAGAACTTCAAGTATTAAAACTATGATGGCCTTTAAGAATCATGTTCTGTCTTATGCATTTCATTTAGTACAATGCATTTTATAAGTATTCATAATTTCATATCCAACAATGTATAGACTGAAAGTAAAAATTTCATTTCAGCTACATCTATTTTCCTCTTATCTTAGAAGTATTGATCATTTCATATCCAACAATGTATAGACTGAAAGTAAAAATTTCATTTCAGCTACTTCTATTTTCCTCTATCTTAGAAGTATTGATCATTTCTTATCCAACAATGTATAGACTGAAAGTAAAAATTTCATTTCAGCTACTTCTATTTTCATCTTATCTTAGAAGTATTGATCATTTCTTATCCAACAATGTACAGACTGAAAGTAAAAATTTCATTTCAGCTACTTCTATTTTCCTCTATCTTAGAAGTATTGATCATTTCATATCCAACAATGTATAGACTGAAAGTAAAAATATCATTTCAGCTACTTCTATTTTCCTCTTATCTTAGAAGTATTGATTATTTCTTATCCAACAATGTATAGACTGAAACTAAACATTTCATTTCAGCTACTTCTATTTTCCTCTATCTTAGAAGTATTGATCATTTCATATCCAACAATGTATAGACTGAAAGTAAAAATTTCATTTCAGCTTCTTCCATTTTCCTTTTATCTTAGAAGTATTGATCATTTCTTATCCAACAATGTATAGACTGAAAGTAAAAATTTCATTTCAGCTACTTCTATTTTCCTCTATCTTAGAAGTATTGATAATTTCTTATCCAACAATGTATAGACTGAAAGTAAAAATTTAATTTCAGCTACTTCTATTTTCATCTTATCTTAGAAGTATTGATCATTTCTTATCCAACAATGTATAGACTGAAAGTAAACATTTCATTTCAGCTACTTCTATTTTCCTCTATCTTAGAAGTATTGATCATTTCATATCCAAAAATGTATAGACTGAAAGTAAAAATTTCATTTCAGCTTCTTCTATTTTCCTCTTATCTTAGAATTATTGATCATTATATATCCAACAATGTATAGACTGAAAGTAAAAATTTCATTTCAGCTACTTCTATTTTCCTCTATCTTAGAAGTATTGATCATTTCTTATCCAACAATGTATAGACTGAAAGTAAAAATTTAATTTCAGCTACTTCTATTTTCATCTTATCTTAGAAGTATTGATCATTTCTTATACAACAATGTATAGACTGAAAGTAAACATTTCATTTCAGCTACTTCTATTTTCCTCTATCTTAGAAGTATTGATCATTTCATATCCAACAATGTATAGACTGAAAGTAAAAATTTCATTTCAGCTTCTTCTATTTTCCTCTTATCTTAGAAGTATTGATCATTACATATCCAACAATGTATAGACTGAAAGTAAAAATTTCATTTCAGCTACTTCTATTTTCCTCTTATCTCAGAAGTACTGATCATTTCTTATCAAACAATGTATAGACTTATAGTAAAAATTTCAATTCAGCTACTTCTATCTTCCTCTTATCTTAGAAATATTGATCATTTCTTATCCAACAATGTACAGACTGAAAGTAAAAATTTCATTTCAGCTACTTCTATTTTCCTCTTATCTTAGAAGTATTGATCATTTCTTATACAACAATGCATAGACTGAAAGTGAAAATTTCATTTCAGCTACTTCTATTATCTTCTTATCTTAAAAGTGTTGATTATTTCTTATCCAACAATGCATAGACTGAAAGTAAAAATTTCATTTCAGCTACTTCCATTTTCCTCTTATCTTAGAAGTATTGAACATTTCATATCCAACAATGTATAGACTGAAAGTAAAAATTTCATTTCAGCTACTTCTATTTTCCTCCTATCTAAAAAGTATTGATCATTTCATATCCAACAATGTATAGACTGAAAGTAAAAATTTCATTCCAGCTACTTCTAATTTCTTCTTATCTTAGAGGTATTGATCATTTCTTATCCAACAATGTATAGACTGAAAGTAAAAATTTCATTTCAGCTACTTCTATTTTCCTCTTATCTTAGAAGTATTGATCATTTGATATCCAACAATGTATAGACTGAAAGTAAAAATTTCATTTCAGCTACTTCTATTTTCCTCTATCTTAGAAGTATTGATCATTTCTTATCCAACAATGTATAGACTGAAAGTAAAAATTTCATTTCAGCTACTTCTATTTTCATCTTATCTTAGAAGTATTGATCATTTCTTATCCAACAATGTACAGACTAAAAGTAAAAATTTCATTTCAGCTACTTCTATTTTCCTCTTATCTTAGAAGTATTGATCATTTCTTATCCAACAATGCATAGACTGAAAGTAAAAATTTCATTTCAGCTACTTCTATTATCTTCTTATCTTAAAAGTATTGATTATTTCTTATCCAACAATGCATAGACTGAAAGTAAAAATTTAATTTCAGCTACTTCTATTTTCCTCTTATCTTAGAAGTATTGATCATTTCATGTCCAACAATGTATAGACTGAAAGTAAAAATTTCATTTCAGCTACTTCTATTTTCCTCCTTTCTAAAAAGTATTGATCATTTCATATCCAACAATGTATAGACTGAAAGTAAAAATTTCATTCCAGCTACTTCTAATTTCTTCTTATCTTAGAAGTATTGATCATTTCTTATCCAACAATGTATAGACTGAAAGTAAAAATTTCATTTCAGCTACTTCTATTTTCCTCTTATCTTAGAAGTATTGATCATTTCATATCCAACAATGTATAGACTGAAAGTAAAAATTTCATTACAGCTACTTCTATTTTCCTCTTATCTTAGAAGTATTGATTATTTCTTATCCAACAATGTATAGACTGAAACTAAACATTTCATTTCAGCTACTTCTATTTTCCTCTTTCTTAGAAGTATTTATCATTTCATATCCAACAATGTATAGACTGAAAGTAAAAATCTCATTTCAGCTTCTTCCATTTTCCTCTTATCTTAGAAGTATTGATCATTTCTTATCCAACAATGTATAGACTGAAAGTAAAAATTTCATTTCAGCTACTTCTATTTTCCTCTATCTTAGAAGTATTGATCATTTCTTATCCAACAATGTATAGACTGAAAGTAAAAATTTAATTTCAGCTACTTCTATTTTCATCTTATCTTAGAAGTATTGATCATTTAATATCCAGCAATGTATAGACTGAAAGTAAACATTTCATTTCAGCTACTTCTATTTTCCTCTATCTTAGAAGTATTTATCATTTCATATCCAACAATGTATAGACTGAAAGTAAATATTTCATTTCAGCTACTACTATTTTCATCTTATCTTAGAAGTATTGATCATTTCTTATCCAACAATGTATAGACTGAAAGTAAAAATTTCATTTCAGCTACTTCTATTTTCCTCTATCTTAGAAGTATTGATCATTTCATATCCAACAATGTATAGACTGAAAGTAAAAATTTCATTTCAGCTACTTCTATTTTCATCTTATCTTAGAAGTATTGATCATTTCTTATCCAACAATGTATAGACTGAAAGTAAACATTTCATTTCAGCTGCTTCTATTTTCCTCTATCTTAGAAGTATTGATCATTTCATATCCAACAATGTATAGACTGAAAGTAAAAATTTCATTTCAGCTTCTTCTATTTTCCTCTTATCTTAGAATTATTGATCATTACATATCCAACAATGTATAGACTGAAAGTAAAAATTTCATTTCAGCTACTTCTATTTTCCTCTTATCTCAGAAGTACTGATCATTTCTTATCAAACAATGTATAGACTTATAGTAAAAATTTCAATTCAGCTACTTCTATTTTCCTCTTATCTTAGAAATATTGATCATTTCTTATCCAACAATGTACAGACTCAAAGTAAAAATTTCATTTCAGCTACTTCTATTTTCCTCTTATCTTAGAAGTATTGATCATTTCTTATCCAACAATGCATAGACTGAAAGTAAAAATTTCATTTCAGCTACTTCTATTACCTTCTTATCTTAAAAGTATTGATTATTTCTTATCCAACAATGCATAGACTGAAAGTAAAATTTTCATTTCAGCTACTTCCATTTTCCACTTATCTTAGAAGTATTGAACATTTCATATCCAACAATGTATAGACTGAAAGTAAAAATTTCATTTCAGCTACTTGTATTTTCCTCCTATCTAAAAAGTATTGATCATTTCATATCCAACAATGTATAGACTGAAATAAAAATTTCATTCCAGCTACTTCTAATTTCTTCTTATCTTAGAACTATTGATCATTTCTTATCCAACAATGTATAGATTGAAAGTAAAAATTTCATTTCAACGACTTCTATTTTCCTCTTATCTTAGAAGTATTGATCATTTCATATCCAACAATGTATAGACTGAAAGTAAAAATTTCATTTCAGCTACTTCTATTTTCCTCTATCTTAGAAGTATTGATCATTTCTTATCCAACAATGTATAGACTGAAAGTAAAAATTTCATTTCAGCTTCTTCTATTTTCCTCTTATCTTAGAATTATTGATCATTATATATCCAACAATGTATAGACTGAAAGTAAAAATTTCATTTCAGCTACTTCTATTTTCCTCTATCTTAGAAGTATTGATCATTTCATTTATCCAACAATGTATAGACTGAAAGTAAAAATTTAATTTCAGCTACTTCTATTTTCCTCTTATCTTAGAAGTATTGATCATTTCTTATACAACAATGTATAGACTGAAAGTAAAAATTTCATTTCAGCTACTTCTATTTTCCGTCTATCTTAGAAGTATTGATCATTTCATATCCAACAATGTATAGACTGAAAGTAAAAATTTCATTTCAGCTTCTTCTATTTTCCTCTTATCTTAGAAGTATTGATCATTACATATCCAACAATGTATAGACTGAAAGTAAAAATTTCATTTCAGCTACTTCTATTTTCCTCTTATCTCAGAAGTATTGATCATTACATATCCAACAATGTATAGACTGAAAGTAAAAATTTCATCTCAGCTACTTCTACTTTCCTCTTATCTTAGAAGTATTGATCATTACATATCCAACAATGTTTAGACTGAAAGTAAAAATTTCATTTCAGCTACTTCTATTTTCCTCTACCTTAGAAGTATTGATCATTTCTTATCCAACAATGTATAGACTGAAAGTAAACATTTCATTTCAGCTACTTCTATTTTCCTCTTATCTTAGAAGTATTGATCATTTCATATCCAACAATGTATAGACTGAAAGTAAAAATTTCATTTCAGCTTCTTCCTTTTTCCTCTTATCTTAGAATTATTGATCATTACATATCCAACAATGTATAGACTGAAAGTAAAAATTTCATTTCAGCTACTTCTATTTTCCTCTTATCTCAGAAGTACTGATCATTTCTTATCAAACAATGTATAGACTTATAGTAAAAATTTCAATTCAGCTACTTCTATTTTCCTCTTATCTTAGAAATATTGATCATTTCTTATCCAACAATGTACAGACTCAAAGTAAAAATTTCATTTCAGCTACTTCTATTTTCCTCTTATCTTAGAAGTATTGATCATTTCTTATCCAACAATGCATAGACTGAAAGTAAAAATTTCATTTCAGCTACTTCTATTATCTTCTTATCTTAAAAGTATTGATTATTTCTTATCCAACAATGCATAGACTGAAAGTAAAAATTTCATTTCAGCTACTTCCATTTTCCTCTTATCTTAGAAGTACTGAACATTTCATATCCAACAATGTATAGACTGAAAGTAAAAATTTCATTTCAGCTACTTCTATTTTCCTCCTATCTAAAAAGTATTGATCATTTCATATCCAACAATGTATAGACTGTAAGTAAACATTTCATTCCAGCTACTTCTAATTTCTTCTTATCTTAGAACTATTGATCATTTCTTATCCAGCAATGTATAGACTGAAAGTAAACATTTCATTTCAGCTACTTCTATTTTCCTCTTATCTTAGAAGTATTGATCATTTCATATCCAACAATGTATAGACTGTTAGTAAAAATTTCATTTCAGCTACTTCTATTTCTCATCTTATCTTAGAAGTATTGGATTCATTTCTTATCCAACAATGTATAGACTGAAAGTAAACATTTCATTTCAGCTTCTTCTATTTTCCTCTTATCTTAGAAGTATTGATCATTTCATATCCAACAATGTATAGACTGAAAGTAAAAATTTCATATCAGCTACTTCTATTTTTCATCTTATCTTAGAAGTATTGATCATTTCTTATCCAACAATGTATAGACTGAAAGTAAAAATATAATTTCAGCTACTTCTATTTTCATCTTATCTTAGAAGTATTGTTCATTTCTTATCCAACAATGTATAGACTGAAAGTAAACATTTCGTTTCAGTTACTTCTATTTTCCTCTATCTTAGAAGTATTGATCATTTCATATCCAACAATGTATAGCCTGAAAGTAAAAATTTCATCTCAGCTTCTTCTACTTTCCTCTTATCTTAGAAGTATTGATCATTACATATCCAACAATGTATAGACTGAAAGTAAAAATTTCATTTCAGCTACTTCCATTTTCCTCTATCTTAGAAGTATTGATCATTTCTTATCCAACAATGTATAGACTGAAAGTAAAAATTTAATTTCAGCTACTTCTATTTTCATCTTATCTTAGAAGTATTGATCATTTCTTATCCAACAATGTATAGACTGAAAGTAAACATTTCATTTCAGCTACTTCTATTTTCCTCTATCTTAGAAGTATTGATCATTTCATATCCAACAATGTATAGACTGAAAGGAAAAATTTCATTTCAGCTTCTTCTATTTTCCTCTTATCTTAGAAGTATTGATCATTACATATCCAACAATGTATAGACTGAAAGTAAAAATTTCATTTCAGCTACTTCTATTTTCCTCTTATCTCAGAAGTACTGATCATTTCTTATCAAACAATGAATAGACTTATAGTAAAAATTTCAATTCAGCTACTTCTATTTTCCTCTTATCTTAGAAATATTGATCATTTCTTATCCAACAATGTACAGACTAAAAGTAAAAATTTCATTTCAGGTGCTTCTATTTTCCTCTTATCTTAGAAGTATTGATCATTTCTTATCCAACAATGCATAGACTGAAAGTAAAAATTTCATTTCAACTACTTCTATTATCTTCTTATCTTAAAAGTATTGATTATTTCTTATCCAACAATGCATAGACTGAAAGTAAAAATTTCATTTCAGCTACTTCCATTTTCCTCTTATCTTAGAAGTATTGATCATTTCATGTTCAACAATGTATAGACTGAAAGTAAAAATTTCATTTCAGCTACTTCTATTTACCTCCTATCTAAAAAGTATTGATCATTTCATATCCAACAATGTATAGACTGTTAGTAAAAATTTCATTTCAGCTACTTCTATTTTCATCTTATCTTAGAAGTATTGATCATTTCTTATCCAACAATGTATAGACTGAAAGTAAACATTTCATTTCAGCTTCTTTCTATTTTTCCTCTTATCTTAGAATATGATTGATCATTTCATATCCAACAATGTATAGACTGAAAGAAAAAAATTTCATTTCAGCTACTTCTATTTTCATCTTATCTTAGAAGTATTGATCATTTCTTATCCAACAATGTATAGACAGAAAGTAAAAATATAATTTCAGCTACTTCTATTTTCATCTTATCTTAGAAGTATTGTTTCATTTCTTATCCAACAATGTATAGACTGAAAGTAAACATTTCGTTTCAGTTACTTCTAATTTTCCTCTATCTTAGAAGTATTGATCATTTCATATCCAACAATGTATAGACTGAAAGTAAAACATTTCATCTC
Organism: Diploptera punctata; assembly: GCA_030220185.1. Classification (NCBI taxonomy): domain Eukaryota; kingdom Metazoa; phylum Arthropoda; class Insecta; order Blattodea; family Blaberidae; genus Diploptera; species Diploptera punctata. The sequence goes on from JASPKZ010007171.1 coordinate 195,193, forward strand.
AGCTTCTTCTACTTTCCTCTTATCTTAGAAGTATTGATCATTACATATCCAACAATGTATAGACTGAAAGTAAAAATTTCATTTCAGCTACTTCTATTTTCCTCTTATCTTAGAAGTATTGATCATTTCTTATCCAACAATGTATAGACTGAAAGTAAAAATTTAATTTCAGCTACTTCTATTTTCATCTTATCTTAGAAGTATTGATCATTTCTTATCCAACAATGTATAGACTGAAAGTAAACATTTCATTTCAGCTACTTCTATTTTCCTCTATCTTAGAAGTATTGATCATTTCATATCCAACAATGTATAGACTGAAAGTAAAAATTTCATTCCAGCTTCTTTCTATTTTTCTCTTATCTTAGAAGTATTGATCATTTACATATCCAACAATGTATAGACTGAAAGTAAAAATTTCATTTCAGCTACTTCTATTTTCCTCTTATGCTCAGAAGTACTGATCATTTCTTATCAAACAATGAATAGACTTATAGTAAAAATTTCAATTCAGCTACTTCTATTTTCCTCTTATCTTAGAAATATTGATCATTTCTTATCCAACAATGTACAGACTAAAAGTAAAAATTTCATTTCAGGTACTTCTATTTTCCTCTTATCTTAGAAGTATTGATCATTTCTTATCCAACAATGCATAGACTGAAAGTAAAAAATTTCATTTCAGCTACTTCTATTATCTTCTTACTCTTAGAAGTATTGATTATTTCTTATCCAACAATGCATAGACTGAAAGTAAAAATTTCATTTCAGCTACTTCCATTTTCCTCTTATCTTAGAAGTATTGATCATTTCATGTCCAACAATGTATAG